>JARHVA010000795.1:4062500-4092500 GCA_037957365.1 Torreya grandis
TGCAATGTTGAGGTAAGTATGGGTTAAATACATAAGACTCCCAATCATATGCTTGTGTGATGTAGGATAAAAAACTAGAGTAGTGCAAGAGGCAATGAGAGTCACTCTAGACTAAAAAAGAGAAGAACTTGGCTTGCAATCAGCCATGACAAAATATTGAAGAAGATCAAGGGTATACTTCTATTGACTCAAATAAATCCCTGTATTTGACTATGAAATTTGTAAACTAAGGAAGAAGTGTAAAAGATAAATATTTGTCATATTGAACTACACTAAAATTTCTTACTGAATAACTTGAATCTAAGAAGAGGAGATGCTTGTGAGAAGTAGATCATCAGCATACAAGACTAGTATAATGATCCGTAAACACCACTGAAAAACTCAAAGTGAAGTTTTAAATGTATGGATTCCGAATTTCTCAAAACTTAACAAATTATTGAAAATACTCAAAAGAACTTGAAATTGTTTGGCAAAGTATTCTCGGTTATCGAATTGGATTAGAATTGTCAAAAAGACTGATATCTTCCTTTCATCAATAAAACTAGATTTTGTTTTAAAAATTAAATGTCATAAATTGTCAATTTTTCAAATATTGCATGAGTTCTTGATTAATTAAAAATCAGAATACTAAAAATAAACCATGAAATCATGACAAATTACCACATAAAATTGATAACAGAGTTCGGCATTGATTGCCTACGTCTTCGAGTCCGCCCAATAGTGAGGACCATTTCTATTAAATTTGTGCAAAAAATGGCTTACAAATTATTTGGAAACGTTGCACAACTTCCCTCAGGCCTGATCTCTATCCAAGAATTCCACCTTCCTGATAAACTCAAGCTCGGTCACACGGAATCCTTCCTCAGTCTTCAATCCCCTTCCAAAATTGCTTTGGTCCTTCATTCAATCTATTGGTATATCCAAATAATAATAATAACATTCTCTTTTTAACTACAAAACATAATTAAAAAGGCTTATTTACTGTGTACAATGTTGGATATTGGAGAAAATTCCATTTGGTAGCTATCTCCAAGCTTCCATCTAGCTCTTGGCCTCTTAAAAATAAAACACAGTCAAAAATCTGTGTCAATACAAGTAAAAATTACTCCCTTTTATATCATTTCAACCACCATGGCTGAAGTGGTCAAGACCTTAGCCTTTTAGGTGCTAGGTCTCAAGTTCCAAACTCTCTTCATCCATTCTAGGTGCCTAGGGAAGTGGGCAAGGGCGTCCTTCCTCTTTTGGCATGCTTTGACTAAGGGAGTAGTCCCACATTTGCTGGGAGAGTTTGTTTTAATGATTTAAATAGAAAGTTTTTTGAAGTTTTTAAATGAGAAATATTAGGGCAACAACTTTGGCTGCCACCTAGCCTATTCAAAAGCCTAGGAATGAGGGATGCGCTTAGAGTTGAACAATTTTGCCCACAGGCAAAATTTCGGTCACCTTCTTCCCCTGCTATTTTAATGACAGTCTTTTTTGGTTTCAACAAGTTCAATGAATTCAGTATTTAGCTGGGTTCAATTGGTTTAATGGTTTTGGTTCAAAGACATAGGTTCAATGGTTCAGTTCAATGCAAAAGTTCAACAAAGAAGTTCGACGGCTTCGATTTAAAGGCTCATCGGTGCGCTTGGTTGAACCATTGAACCGTTTTGGTTCAACGGGTTCAGTTCAAGGAGGCTGCACTTTAAAGGAAAAGACCTGATGACTTTTGACAAGGATGATGACGTCCCAAAGGCCGACAAATTTAATGCAATGAAACTAGCAGTTTGTTTTTTGAACTTTTTGAGCGTCAAGCATGGAAAAGCCTAAAGAATGTAGCGACCAACCAAGAGATCACCCCCGAGGGCTGAAAGAGTAGGAAGAAGACAAAAGCTAGAAAAGGACAAAGCGTCCAAGTGGCAAAGAGATGGAGAGTTATTGAGTGGCGCGACCTATTTTTCTCCAAATTGGCATTGGAAGAAGACAAACAGTAGTCTATTGGTAGAAAAGAGGTGCGGCCATGTCCTAACATTAATGTTTGAATGCCAAAGTCAATTTGGGCAATTATAGAACATGGAACAAATAGGTAGTTAGTCCAAGTGGCAAGAGGAAGCGCCAATTTGAGAAGCGACTCCAGTAAGTGAAATAGTGCCAGCGAATTGATCATTTGGGACGCAAGCAGCTAGTAAAGCAACTGGTTTTCTCTATTTTTCATTAAATAGGTGGACAAACCATGTATTGACCTTGAAAATGCAAATTTTGAAAAGACAAAGGGGACAGCTCATTAACATTTTGAGCGACTTGTTCTTCCCATGAAGGGACGCATATGCCACTTGTAAAAAAGGAGTGCCAAATGGCCTCCTTGTTTCTCCTATATATTGCAAACTTGTCATTTGTAAAATGAGATCTTCCACATTTTGCTAAGGCACAACCCTAGAAAAATTTTCACCTGAATCAATAAACACAATTTTTTACCTCCATTTGGATAGATATTTTTCAGAGTATGTCTTGAGTGTTTGTCTGTGTCGAGTAATTATTTCTTGATGCTCTCACAGGTTCAACACCAACAGACCTGTTATCTACAAGGTGCCATCTCTGTAGCTAAAAGGAGAAGAACAATATTTGAGAAGTGAAAAACAGAGGAAGTTACTACATAAGTGTGTGTCTCACAACACCTTTGGTGATCTCTTTCCTTTTTGTATCTTCCATTAAGGCCTCCTTGCCAGTTTCCAGCAGCCTGGTCCTTCTGCCAAATGTGTAGTGTATGTATGTGTTTGTCTGGTTTTAGTGTGGATGTGTGAAGTTCAACCTTTATTCTGGTGTATCACCTCTTTTAGAGTAGGTAGTTTTTTTTCCATGCATTTCTTTTCCCTTTTAATCCCCCCCTTTATTATAGCTATCTATATCTATATTTTGCATTGCCTGAAACAAACATGATGCATCAAAGGGAGCTAGCCCTTATCTAGAGACTCTCTCCTCTAGTTTCACCGGCGCCACAAGTGAGAGGAGAGTTTCCATGTTGTGAGGAAAAGGCAGGAGTTCGATTCCCTACCACTAGGTGCAATTTTCTATGTCAACAGTTCTGGCACGCCTGGTGGGACTAACTAGGATAGGCTTTGTCTAAAGAGTTGAAGAATTTTTGGTGTGTTCTTCAACTGACCAGCCTTTGGAGGCTTTTGCATCAATACCAATGGAAACTCTAAGTTGAATCTACTAGTTAAGCAGCTTGGTGCCATCAAAAATCACTTTCTTTATGTATAATCCCTTTGCACAAAATCATGGGTTTTGTTTTCCTTCATATGACTATGATCAGGGTCAAAATATTTATGGAATCCCCTCAAGAAACTCTCCTAGTTGGCTTGCAACAATAAGGGAGGTGGCACTGGAGTTTGAGAGGCAGACAATGGAAATTAACAAGCTAAAAGAGTAGTACAGATATCAACAGGAGCTGATGTATGAAGAGGAATGTTTGTTTGGGCAAACACAGGCCATACAATCCATGTAAGAGGAGGTAACAAAATGGAGAAATCCATCTTTTCAAGGCAGCCAGCCTTGTGCGGCCCCTCATATTCTAAAAAAAGCCCCCTCTTTTGCACCAAATCCTTTCTATCACATTTCACTTGCTCACTCCAGCTTATCAAATATACTTGCTCCCAACCCAGTGCGCTTGGCTTTCCAACACCAGAAGACATCAGAACAACCTCCCATGGAGATGAACTTGCTAAATTCCTTACACTGTGAATCTTTCGTTGGGGATTATACCACTAGCCAGCACGTCCCTCTTCTAAAGGCTCTTCCAATGCACCAATAGTCTTTTCCTTGCATTCCCCAACCTCCCCAAGTTCTTCAGCATAATGTGCAAATTCTGAGTTGGAGGAAGGAATCCCAGGAACTAGCTCTGAGATTTGGAGAGGATAATGTTGATGGCCTCCAAGAAAGACTCTTTCAGAATAACCTAGCTAGGTAAATTGAATATTTAGAGGCCAGGATGAAGCTGCTTCTTGAAAGAGAGATAAAACTTTTAGACCTTGTAGAGGAGCCTCAGGTCTTTATGGAAAACAATGTTGCTACCTGTTCACAGGGGCATAATTCTAATTCAGAGATCCTGAACTGGGGAAGAACAGTAGAATCATGGGGTAGAAGATAAGAATAAGAGGAAGGTTTTTCTCAAAGCCTTGAAGAATTTGAAGTTTCCCCTACTCATGATAATGCTGGAGACCTCCAGGAAAAGCTTTTCCAAGAAGATCTAGCCAAGAGAATTACGGAGTTGGAATCTAGAGAGAAATTCTTCATCCAATGTGTGATGGACGGTTTAGACCAAACAACACATTCCATGTCTGAACACACCCCACCTACACATTTTCAAGAGAGATATCAGGCTACACCTAACATTGATGAAGTGTTGATCAAATGGAAGGAGGAGAATCATTTGGTTCTAGCCCAAGGGCTGCCCCCTCTTCCACGTGTTTTTCCCACTTCACCCCTTCTCAAGGAAGAGCCTATTTTGCAAGAGGTAGGTGAGAAGCAAAAGATCCAATATATAGTTCCTCAAGAGGCTGTCATGAGCGACAACAAAGAAGAAATCATCATTGATGCTCCTTGTGAAGACCTTATCAACAATGGAGAAGATGCAGGTCTTGCATATATGCAGATGTTCTAGTAGTATGAGGAGGAACAAATGCATGGTAAGCTCTCTTCCCCTCTGTTTGATGAACTTCCTTACTGCTTTGATGAGGATGACTACATTGAGGATCCTGAGTTGGAAGAGGATAAGGAGGACATTTTTGAAAATATAGAAATTCTGATCAGCAAAGAGGAAAAGGAGAGGTCTGTCTTCCTGAGGGAATGCCTTGAAGAAGAAAGTTTTAAATAGAGAGTTGATGTTTTGTGGGATGAGCAATCAGTTTGTGATTCTTTTTCAGACATCACCACAGTCACCCGTCTTTAAGAAGGCCAAAAGGGAGCAGAGGATGATTCTGACAGGATTTTCAATGAGGCAGAAGGAAACAAGTCAGACCATGATACATCGTAGAGGGAATGTACATGTCAAAGGGCTAATGGTGATAAGCCAACAGCCACAAATTTCTTGGTGAAGAGAACCAATTTGAAGGACCAGCATTCAGCAAGCTTCCAGGAACAAATAGAGTATGTATATGTTGGGAGCATGTTTGACTTTGATCCACTCAGATTCCAGCCAATGTAGGTGACAGGAAAGAAGAGCAAGTCACCAACTCTCTTTTTCAATCAGTTACTTGCCTACCACCATAAGTCTTCTTCCCAAGAAGGGGAATTAAGAAGTTTTCCCTTTGATCTAGGAGGGAGGTAGTTATTCCTAGTTAGCTGTATATAATAGTTTGTTTTTAGTTTGTTTTCCTATTTTCCCTAAGTGCATTTGCACAGGTAGTGTTTTTTAGCCTTGTGTGTTTCCCTTCGCGTGTGGGGTAAAAGGCTTCATATTTGATTCTCAGATCTTTTGGGGCTATTGCTAACTTTCATCAATGCTACAATTTGACTCCGCACCCAATAGACTGCAAGGCAACTGGATTCTAAAGCATAGCAGGCATGCTTCCCTTGTGAGTCACCAATCTATTGACCAATTTTGCCCACAGGTAAAATTTTAGTCACCTTCTTCCCCTACTATTTTAGTGACAGTCTTTTTCAGTTTCATCAAGTTCAATGAATTTAGTTCATATCCAGTTCAATTGGTTCAACAGTTTTGGTTCAAAGGCATAGGTTCAATGGTTCAGTTCAATGTAAAAGTTCAACAAAGAAGTTCGATGGCTCATCGACGCGCTTGGTTGAACCATTGAACCGTTGAAACATTTTGGTTCAATGGGTTTAGTTCAAGGAGGCCACACTTTAAAGGAAAAGACTTGATGAATTTTGACAAGGACAGTGACGTCCCAAAGGCTGTCAAATTTAATGCAATGAACTAGCCATTTGTTTTTTGAACTTTTTGAGCATCAAGCATGGAAAAGCCTAAGGAATGCAGTGACCAACCAAGAGATCACCCTTGAGGGCTGAAAGAGTAGGAAGAAGACAAAAGGCAAAAAAGAACAAAGCATCCAAGTGGCGAAGAGATGGAGAGTTATTGAGCGATGCAACCTATTTTTCTCTAAATTGACATTGGAAGAAGACAAACCGCAGTCTGTTGGAAAAAAAGAGGCACGGCCATGTCCTAACATTAATGTTTGAATGCCAAAGTAAATTTGGGTGATTATATAGCATGGGATGAATAGGCAGTCAGTCCAAGTGGCAAGAGGAAGCACCAATTTGAGAAGCAACTCTAGTAGGTGAAATAGTGCTAGTGAATTGATCATTTGGGATGCAAGCATCTAGTAAAGCAATCGGTTTTCTCTATTTTTCATTAAATAGGTGGACAAACTGTGTGTTGACCTTGAAAATGTAAATTTTGAAAAGAAAAAGGGGATAGCTCATTAACATTTTGAGTGACTTGTTCTTCCCATGAAGGGATGCGTATGCCACTTGTAAAAAAGGAACACCAAATGGCCTCCTTGTTTCTCCTATATATTGCGAACTTGTCACTTGTAAAATGAGATCTTCCACATTTTGCTAAGGCATAGCCCTGGCAAAATTTTCACCTGAATCAATAAACACAATTTTTTACCTCCATTTGGATAGATATTTTTCAGAGTATGTCTTGAGTGTTTGTCTATGTCCAGTCATTGTTTCTTGATGCTCTCACATGTTCAACACCAGCAGACCTGTTATCTACAAGGTGCCATCTCTGCAGCTGAAAGGAGAAGAGAAGTATTTGAAAAGTGTGAAATAGAGAAAGTTTCTACATAAGTGTGCATCTCATAGCACCTTTGGTGATCTCTTTCTTTTTTGTATCTTCCATTAAGGCCTCCCTGCTAGTTTCCAGTAGCCTGGTCCTTTTGCCAAATGTGTAGTGTATGTATGTGTTTGTCTAGTTTCAGTGTGAATGTGTGAAGGTCAACCTTCATTTTGGTGCATCACCTCTTTTAGAGTAGGTAGTTTGTTTTCCATGCATTTATTCTCCCTTTTCATCCCCCCCTTTATTATAGCTATCTATATTTGTATTTTACACTGCTTAAAAAAGACATGATGCATCAAAAGGAGCTAGCCCTTATCTAGAGACTCTCTCCTCCAACGTTGCTAGTCCCATAGGCGAGAGGAGAGTTTCCATGTTGCAAAGAGAAGGTAGGACTTTGACTCCCTGCCACTAGGTGCAATTTCCTGTGTCAACAGTTCTGCCATGCCTAGTGGGACCAATTAGGATAGGTTTTATCCAAAGAGTTGAATAATTTTTGGTGTGTTCTTTAATAAACCAGCCTTTGCAGGCTTTTACATCGACACCAATGGCGACTCTGAGTTGAATCTGCTGGTTAAGGAGCCTGGTGCCATCAAAAATCACTTTCTTTATGTATAATCCCTTTGCATAAAATCATGGGTTTTGTTTTCCTTCATATGAATATGATCAGGCTCAAAATATTTATGCAATCCCCTCAAGCAACTCTCCTAGTTGCCCTGCAATGATAAGGGAGGTGGCACTAGAGTTTGAGAGGCAGACAATGGAAATTAACAGGCTAGAAGAGCAGTACAGATATCAGCAAGAGCTAATGTATGAAGAGGAATGTTTGTTTGGGCAAACATAGGCTGTACAGTCCATGGAAGAGGAGGTAACAAAATGGAGAAATCCATCCTTTCAAGGCAGCCAGCCTTATGCGCCCCTCATATTCTAAAAAAGCCCCCTCTTTTACACCAAATCCTTTCTATCACATTGCACTTGCTCACTCCAACTTATCAAATATACTTGCTCCCAACCTAGTGTGCCTGGCTTTCCAACACCAGAAGACATCGAAACAGCCTCCCATGGAGATGAACCTGCTAAATTCCTTATACTATGAATCTTCTATTGGGGATTATACCACTAGCCAACACGTCTCTCTTCTAAAGTCTCATCCAATGCACCAACAGTCTTTTCCTTGCATTCCCCAACCTCCCCAAGTTCTTCAACATAATGTGCAAATGCTGAGTTGGAGGAAGAAATGCCAGGAACTAGCTCTGAGCTTTGGAGAGGATAATGCTGATGACCTCTAAGAAAGACTCTTTCAGAACAACCTAGCCAAGAAAATTGAATATTTAGAGGCCAAGATGAAGCTACTTCTTGAAAGAGAGATAAAACTTCTAGACCTTGTAGAGGAGCCTCAAGTCCTTGTGTAAAACAAAGTTGATGCCTCTTTGCAGGGGCAAAATTCTAATTCAAAGATCCTGAACTGGGGAAGAATAGTAGAATCATGGGGCATAAGAGAAGAAGAAGAGCAAGGTTTTTCTCAAAGCCTTGAAGAAGCTAAAGTTGCCCCTACTCATGATAATGCTGGAGACCTCCAGGAAAAGCTTTTCCAAGAAGATCTAGCCAAGAGAATTGTGGAGTGGAATCTAAAGAGATATTCCTCATCCAATGTGTGATGGACTGTTTAGACCAAACAACACATTCCATGTCTGAACACACCCCATCTACACATTTCCAAGAGAGATATCAAGCTACACCTGATATTGATGAAGTGATGATCAAATGGAATGAGGAGAATCATTCAGATCTAGCCCAAGGGGTGCCCCCTCTTCCACGTGTTTTTCCCACTTTGCCCCTTCTCAAGGAAGAGCCTATTTTGCAAGAGGCAGGTGAGGAGCAAAAGATCTAATCTGTAGTTCCTCAAGAGGCTGTCATGAGCGATAATGAAGAAGAAATCGTCATTGATGCTCCTTGTGAAGACATTATCAGCAATGGAGAAGATGCAGGCCTTGCATATATGCAAATGTTCCAGTAGTATGAGGAGGAACAAATGCATGGTAAGCTCTCTTCCCCTCTCTTTGATGAACTTCCTTGCTACTTTGATGAGGATGACTACACTGAGGACCCTGAGTTGGAGGAGGATCAGGTGGATATTTTTGAAAATATAGAAATTCTGATCATCAAAGAGGAAAAGGAGAGGCCTGTCTTCCTAAGGGAACGCCTTGAAGAAGAAAGTTTTAAATAGAGAGATGATGTTCTGTGGGATGAGCAATCAGTTTGTGATTCTTTTTCAGACATCACCATAGTCACCCTTCTTTAAGAAGGCCAAAAAGGAGCAGAGGATGAGTCTGACAGGATTTTCAATGAGGCAAAAGGAAACAAGTCAGACCATGATACATCGCAAAGGGAATGTACATGTCAAAGGGATAATGGTGATAAGCCAACAGCCACAAATTTATTGGTGAAGAGCACCAATTTGAAGGACCAGCATTCAACAAGCTTCTAGGAACAAACAAAGTATGTATATGTTGGGAGCATGTTTGACTTTGATCCACTAAGATTCCATCCAATGCAAGTGATAGGCAAGAAGAGTAAGTCACCAACTCTGTTTTTCATTCAGCTACTTGCCTGCCACCATAAGTCTTCTTTCCAAGAAGGGGACTTAAGAAGTTTTCCCTTTGATCCAAGAGGGAGGCAGTTATTCTTGGTTAGCTGTATATAATAGTTTGTTTTTAGTTTGTTTTCCTATTTTCCCTAAGTGCATTTACACAAGTAGTGTTTTTTAGCCTTGTATGTCTCCCTTCACGTGTGGGGTAAAAGGCTTCATATTTGATTCTCAAATCTTTCATGGCTGTTGCTAACTTTCATCAACACTACAATCTGACTCCGCACCCAATGGACTACAAGGCAACTAGATTCTAAAGCATAGCAGGCATGCTTCCCCTATGAGTCGCCAATCTGTTGACCAATTTTGCCCATAGGAAAAATTTTGGTCACCTTCTTCCCCTACTATTTTAATGATAGTCTTTTTTAGTTTCAGCAAGTTCAATGAATTTAGTTCATAGCCAGGTTCAATTGGTTCAACAGTTTTGGTTCAAAGGCATAGGTTCAATGGTTCAATTCAACACAAAAGTTCAATGAAGAAGTTTGATGGCTTCAGTTCAAAGGCTCATTGGCGCGCTTGGTTGAACCATTAAACTGTTAAACCATTTTGGTTCAACGAGTTCAATTCAAGGAGGCCACACTTCAAAGGAAAAGACCCAATGACTTTTGACAAGGACGGTGACGTCCCAAAGGCCATCAAATTTAATGCAATGAACTAGCCATTTGTTTTTTGAACTTTTTGAGCATCAAGCATGGAAAAGCCCAAGGAATGGTGTGACCAGCCAAGAGATCACCCTCGAAGGCTGAAAGAGTAGGAAGAAGACAAAAGGCAAAAAAGGACAAAGCATCCAAGTGGTGAAGAGATGGAGAGTTATTGAGCAGCGTGACCTATTTTTCTCCAAATTGGCATTGGAAGAAGACAAACCACAGTCTGTTGGCAAAAAAGATAGCATGGGACGAATAGGTAGTCAATCCAAGTGGAAAGAGGAAGCGCCAATTTGAGAAGCGACTCCAGTAGGTGAAATAGTGCCAGTGAATTGATCATTTGGGATGCAAGCAACTAGTAAAGCAACCGATCTTCTCTATTTTTCATTAAAAAGGTGGATAAACTTGTATTGACCCTGAAAATGCAAAATTTGAAAAGATAAAGGGGACAACTCATTAACGTATTGAGTGACTTATTCTTCCCATGAAGGGATGCGTATGTCACTTGTAAAAAAGGAGTGCCAAATAGCCTCCTTGTTTCTCCTATATATTACAAACTTGTCATTTGTAAAATGAGATCTTCCACATTTTGCTAAGGCACAACCCTGGCAAAATTTTAACCTGAATCAATAAACACAAATTTTTACCTCCTTTTGGACAGATATTTTTCAGAGTATGTCTTGAGTGTTTGTCTGTGTTCAGTCATTATTTCTTGATGTTCTCATAGGTTCAACACCATCAGTCCTGTTATCTACAAGGTGCCATCTCTACAGCTAAAAGGAGAAGAGTAGTATTTGAGAAGTGCAAAATAGAGGAAGTTGCTACATAAGTGTGTGTCTCACATCACCTTTGGTGATATCTTTCCTTTTTGTATATTCCATTAAGGCCTCCCTACCAGTTTCCAGTAGCCTGGTCCTTCTGCCAAATGTGTAGTGTATGTATGTGTTTGTCTGGTTTCAGTGTGGATGTGTGAAGGTCAACCTTTATTTTGGTGCATCACCTCTTTTAGAGTAGGTATTTTGTTTTCCATGCATTTATTCTCCCTTTTCATCCCCTCCTTTATTATAGCTATCTATATCTATATTTTTCACTATCTGAAACAAACATGATGCATCAAAGGGAGCTAGCCCTTATCTAGAGACTCTCTCCTCTAGCTATGCAGGTCCCACAAGTAAGAGGAGAGTTTCCATGTTGCGAGGAGAAGGCAGGAGTTCAACTCCCTACCACTGGGTGCAATTTCCTGAGTCAACACTTAGTGTTTGTGGTGTGGAGGTTTGGCACCTATTTTGATTTGAAAATATCAAATATCATGTGCATCAAATAAAACACCTAACAATTTTTTTACCCCCTTATTTATTTGCCATGTGTCAAATGGAGATTGGTCCACTTGGCATTCCTCAACTGTGCCACGTGTTGACCTCTGATAGGTCCAAATGTCGATACATTTTTGAATCATGTGCTAAAAGTCGCAAGTGATTTTTTTGACAAATCTTCAAATGACCATATCTTGAGCATCCAGACTTCATTTTACAAACCGTGAAAAGTCCTAGAAAGCTCTTAATGAGTAATACAATGTGAAAATGATTTGAACTAAATTTGAAGACTTTTATTTTTTCACAAATGGAGAGATCCACCTGGATCAAACCTCCCCACTAAGCGCTTTTAGACCCCAAAAGCGTGGTCTCCATTAAAAATGCTTTTGTAGAAACATCACTGCAACATATCATAGTAAAAATTCAAAATTCAAACTGAATCCTTGAAATGTTAGTGAAAAACAAATATCTACCCTTTGCCACATTGTGGATAGAAACACACTACTTGCTCAAATGTCACATCTCAAAAATGGTGCATCTACCAATCACTGCAAATTGTTCACCAAGTACAACTGCAAACCAATTTGTTAGTGTAATAATTTTACATGCTATTTGTAACCAAAATTGATAGTTACAATAAAATTCCCAAAAATGAATAAGGGTCTTAGAGAATGTGCAAATATCATGCATGGCTACAAATAGTTTGCATAATTAGTACAATTGCAAACGGTGCCCATAAAGGGTCTTATAAGCCTCTATTTGCACAATATATAAAAGAAAACTGCAATGCAAAATAGACATATTGCTCATGTCCATATAAACTACATATACTATTGTCAAGGTTTAAAAATGAAGTTTCAAAATCCCAAACATGAGAAAATATTCCAAGTATGTTTAACCTGTCCCTTGGTTGTCCTCTACGGGCCACTCCAATAAACCATATCAGCATTCAAAGCATGGTGAATGTCCTTTATGCATACAACAAAGATCCCAAAATTGTTTTGTAACATGAATGCATCCACTAATCATGACAACATGAATGTCAAAAAATTGTTTACCAACCACTGTAATCAAATTTTCTTGATTAGTTGGTGAGATTTCTTTATTGGATTTAGTAACATTTGTATGGGTTGATTTAACTTCATTAATTACCTTATTGATAGGTTTATAGACCATCTTAATCTTACCATTTCTAGGATGGTGTGATGGTTGAAGTCTCCAACACTTTTCAACCCGATGTCCACTTCTGTTACAATGAGTACAAAACCTTTTGTCCACTCTATTGGAAAAGATATTCTTATTGCTACTCTCAGAACTCTGTCTAGGAGAATAGTCTTTCAAAATCTTTTCTAACAAAGATTTATGTTTCCAACATTTGGCTACACAATAATTAGACAATCCACAAAAATTGCATGGATAAACATGCCATAAATTTTGTGTACCATAATCAAAAGGAACATTGGAATATTTATGTTGTCTGGTAGAATAAGAATCAACATGATTGCAAGTGTGACAAAAAGAATGTGTTTTACCTTCCATCCAAGAGGATTTACAATTCTCCATAGCACATCTTGCTTCTACTTTCTCAGAGCATTCACTTGTTTCATTCTGAATACTCTATCTGTATCCTAACCCTACATGATTAGGCTTATTCTCTACCTGAATGGGGTTAGTATCACCTTGGCCATCTTTTCCTAGGCCTTTTCCATTAAATCCCATTTTAACAAGTAATTTTGAGCCTATTCATTTTGTATATTGTTCAAATTTACCAAAATCATTGTTCCTAGATTCTTCATGGGAAGGAAAATCAATTGATGACTTACATGCACTTACAATGTTTTCATCTGTCATAGTGCTTGCATCTATAGTGGAAGGCAAATCCTTCACTTGTCCACCATTATGTAGTTTTTCCATGAGCTCATCTTTGGCTTGTAACTCCATTTTCAAATGGGCAATCTCCTCATCCAAGGAGTACAATCTTGCTCTTAGGAAAGCATTTTCTTCCTGGATTTGTTGGTTATATGCTTCAAGCTCATCAAGCTTAGCTCTATTTGATAACTTGCCCATTACACCTATCGAATCACAAAAATTGAATCAAATTGTAGATCCCATAAGCCTATGAAAAAGATTGTAGATCCCTAGAGAATGCCTAACATAAAATTCTAGTACTTTTAGAATGTGTATGATGATGGTGAGTGGGTGGAAGATCCTATATGAAAGGTGTTGCCTCAGAAAATGTAGTGCATGCCCACATAATCACAATGGAAACATCAATGTGGGTAGGATCCTCAACCTCAATAACTTCCTCAGGGACCTCCTAAACTAGCTCCTCAAAGAATGAATCCTTAAGAAGAGGTGATGAATAATCAAAAGAAGATGAATAAGGTATGGAAGAAGATGAATATTCATGAGATGTAAAGTGTTCATTAAACTATACATGTGTTTAAAAATGAACATCATGAGTATCAGAATCTAAAATATTATAAGCTTTCATGTCCTCCCAATACCTTACAAAAATCAAAGGTTTTCTCTTCTTATTCAATACTTTCATTTTCTTATTTGGTATAAATTCCCAAACATGGCTCCTAAATACTCAAAAAAATGAGACATCAAGCTTGGTTCTAAACTAAGCCTCCTTTAGATTCAAATGCTCAAGTTCTCTATGTGGTATGTGATTTTGAATGTAATTCACAAAATTAACTACCTTTTTCCAATATATAGGAGGAAAATCTTTTGAATGCATCATGCAATTATCCATCTCCTTCAAACTTTGATTTTTTCGTTCTACTAAGCCATTCTGTTGTGGAGTATGTGCAATAGAATTCTAGTGAATAATACCATGAGCTGCTAAAAAATTAGAGAACTCTCGATTGAACTACTCCCCCCATTATCTATACAAGGCTTCTTGATATAACTAGAAGATTATTTCTCGACCAAAGCATTAAAGACTTTGAATTGAGAAAATACATCACTCTTTTACTTGAGTAAATAAACCCAAGTATGCCTCAATAAATTATCAATGAAGGTAAGTACATACTTAGCTCCATTTAAATAATGAGTAGGAAAGACCATTAAAGCACTATGCACTAGCTCAAGTGGTGAAGAATCTCTCATGGGCATACCCTTAAGAAATAGATCTTGGTGTTGTTTCCCTAATGCACAACTAGGAAAAAATCCAAAAATACATAATATATGAAGACCCTATACCATACTATGAGTGCTCAACTCCTTCAAATATCTATAATTGAGATGTTAAAATCTCTCATGCCAAAGCCTACTATCAGAATCTACATGAAAAACCAAACACATCCCTAGAGGAAGAGTATCATGAAAACCCTCAAAATAATAGAGTTGAGAACTATGATCTATAACACCCTATGCAATAAGTGTGTGAGGATCTAACAAAACTTGAACTTCAACACCCTATGGTGTGAAACTCACTGTTATTCCCTGACCATAATTTAAAATATTATAAACTAAAATAAGATTGGTGGTGATGTCCATAATATATAATGCATCATTGATGTGGCCACTATCTAGTTGTATGTCAACCTTTAACTTAACATAAATAAAGGAGTAATATCCAACCTAAATGTTGGAAGTAAAACTCAAAACAAGAGATACAAAGGACTCCTTGGACATAGTCACATGGTGTGAAGCACTAGAATCTAGAACCTGACTATCTGAAATAGGTGGCTATGATCTCTTGACAACATTAAGTGATTTCCCATGCTCATGATATGGAGAAGGAGTGGAGATATAAATATTTTGTTTCCTGATGACATCCTCTAGGGTTTGAAATCTCTTAAAGCACCTAGACTCTTCATGATCAATCCCCGCATAATAAGATATGTTAGAATTATTCTTAGATTTGGAAGATGATTTGGGTTTAGATGTGTTGGTGTTGGGATTAGGTGCATTTTGAGATGGAGGAGAAGTGTTCTTATTCTTACTCTTTATTTTCCCCTTTTTCTTAAGATGTGATCCTACTAATGTTTTTATTCCTCCCTAGTAAGTCTCATACAAAGCAACTCTAAATCAGGCATTTTGAATGCAACACTTAAGGCATCCATGCTAGTGAAAAAGGTAGAAGCAAAGATTTTGAATCGATTACTAAACTTGGACAAAATCAAGTACATAAACTTTTCATCTTTCTTATCTCATCTACTCCCCTTCAACTATGTCAAAAAATGTTTAAACTTAGTGAGATAGTCTATAATAAGGGCAAAGTCATCAGACTGAGTCAAGTAAGCTCCACTTCAAGATGCATGGATCTCATGTGATATACTTTATCAAATAAACCCTTTAGATTAGCCCATATTTTGAATAGAGTATCACACCTATCCAAATGAAATAATAGACTATCACTCACATAAGTCCCTATCAAACCCATACATTCTTCAAACATACATTGGTGTTGATTACGAGTCTCCTCCAGTTTAGTAGGTAGGTAGATTAAGAAAAAGATTCAACATATTTGGTAAGGCTTTGTCTAAAGGATTACAAAATTCCCCATATTAGTATGATCCTTCTAAAAAATGCAGACCCTTTGTAGACCTCTCTTACCTCTCAAATCTCTATGCATACCTCCTTCCATGATCCAACATGCATGAAACTATATATTTAGACTCTAAAAGCCACCTATGCAAACCCTTGTTGAGCTTGATGATGTAATGCACATGTCTAAAATTAACAAGCCCAAAAACTAATGTTGATCCAATACACTAGCTTCCACACAATAGTGAACAAATATCCTTCTAACTCCTGTAATGCCTTCTCTCTCCTCAAATATTTCATGTGGTATAAAAATAAAAATGGAATGTAATCTTAATAAAACCAATGCAGAACAAAAAATAAATTTCTAAAAATGCACTATGGAATAGGAAAATGACACCAATTGCAAACATAAGTCTGAGAATCTAATGAAGACAAGAAACTAATGATTTAGTTAGGAAAATGATGCCAAAATAATGGCACTAATGATGATATCTAATGAAGACAAGAAACTAATGCTTTAATCAAGAAAATGATGACAAAATAATGGCAATAATGATGATATCTAATGATACAAATATAATATTCAGGTAAGAAACAACTCAACTCTATTAATAAATACTCTAACACATTCCTCTCACATGATGATCTCTCCACTAGGGGAAAAAATAAGATGCCACCCAACCATCCTCCTTTCTCCTCCACATTGTCCACATATTCATCAATATTTAGAAAAAACATGTCATAGTAGATGATGCCTTAGTAAGGGAAATGGAATTCATAATACAAAAGAAACAATAGTTTCATCTTTGAGATAAAAATACAACCAATAGAGAGAAGTGTGTAGTCTTCAAAGAAGAAGAAAAACTCAGTTTATTCAAAAATTCAATGCCTCTTTAAAAATGGAACGTGGGCCACATGGGAGAGAAATAAAGTGCTAAGGATGAACATCAAGGGGAATTAGAATAAAATTATGTAAAAATTATAGCTAAAAGGATGATTGAAACTCTCCAAAGCTCTGATACCATGTTATGAATGGTAATAACATTTCAAGAATTTAAGATTCAAAGATTTAGCAATAAATAACATCACAATAGAAGATGCATATATGATATACAAAAATAAGGTATATCATATATTATTCATAATAAGATATGCTATTATAATAGGAAGACCTTGCATAAATAAGCAAGGCAAAACTAGAAACTAGCCTAACTAAGCAATGTGGGATAAATCCTCATATAAGATAAATTGGAAAAAAGATGAAATACCTGGCTAATAATCTAACAAAACATGAGAAATAAATACTCTAACATTTTAAATCAAGTTCAACACCTTTCAATTGTTCCTCATGGCCCCAAACCCCACTTCTATCCATTCAAGACACCAAACTTTGAAAATCATTACATACTCCTCATGATATCTTGAAAACAAGGTTGCAAAAGAGCTCTTTTAGAAGGCTTATTAGTGTTTCTTTGTGTTTGATGTTTATATGGTTCAAAAAAGATCCTTTTCTTTATTGATATTTATTTTTATATCTTCATGGACTCTCCTATCATCTTACTTATGGTATCCATTCTTAATTTGGTCTTCAAGTCCTCAAATTTCTTTCAGTGATATCAACCTTGAAGTGTATCAAATATCATTTCACATGTATTATCAATCAAGACCTCAATGATGTTTGCTTATAGACATTTATTCCTTTCTTTGGAGGGTTGTAGATGCTCTTTTGGACTATGCATAAACTAAATATGTGTTTGTAATTCTTTATTAACCCTTGTATATCATTGATAAAGTGATTTTGACATTCACTAAGATGTTCTAACTGTTATTCTTTTGTAGAAACACAAAACTATGCTTTCTTGAATTCTTAGTATACACCTACACTCCATCCATTCACCAATGGTCTGAGAATTTGGATCTCAAAGATTTTAGAGATTTGTTAATAGGAGTGAGATCATAGAATTATGTTTTCATTGATCCACTCTTGCTATTATTACAAAATTTTATATTCAAAATTTTGACTTACAAGTTTGCAAACCTATAGGTTAACAAAATTTTATCTTGGCCTAGATTTGAGAGCATGCCTCAAGGTTTTATATATGGCCATCTACTAGGGGAGGGTATGAAGAATTTATTGAGGATTATTTAAGTAATATGAAGGCTATCATTTAATTATGATACTCACATGCACATATCAAACACTTTTTATTCAAGTCACATTTCAAAACCCACCAAAACCCTAACTGTTACTTTTGCATAAGTCTACAACTTGCCAATATATAGAGGTTATTGACTCTCCTTTATTGAAATCAAATCACTCATGTCATGTTATATAGTTTTATTTATACTCAAAGTGTATTTCAAACCCACTTTTATGTACAAAACCTGTATTCTCTTATCATTTTTTTGCCTATAACCTCTACAAGCCACTTACAAATGACCCTAAATTCACATTTGAAAATTTCCCATGGAATTGTATAGGTATAAGGATAATTATGGAGGCTTGATGGAGATGATTATAATTTTCCCCAAGGTATATTATAGATTTTTAAGCTTCATATGACCCTAACAAGTTCTACAACTAGGTTTCTTATGTAAAACACATAGGTAGTCTTTATCTTAGCCTATATTGAGGACATTATCAATCTATATATCAATTTAAAATCCATGTATATAGTTTAAGGAGATAAATAGACCTCTTCCCATGATTAAAAGTCTTCACAACAGGTCATGATGCTTTTATACAACCAAAACCCTATAAGTAAGCCCAAAACTACCATTTCCTATACCTTTTATTCTTCACATATGCCACTAATGATGTAAAGTAATGTGTGAGGTATATTAATACCCATGATTATCTTAAAAAACTAACCATATGCATCCATTAATCCTGCACACTTGTTGAGATAAGAAAGACCCTGCCTGTGGGGTTTTAAGAGGGTTTTGGGTTATTTAACTTGTTAACAATTGTTCACAAATATCATCCATTAAATCCTAAAAATAATGTGTATAATTTCAAGGTCATAAGGGCCCATTTAAACCCCAAATAACACTATTTATAACTCTTCTTCTTATTCATGGAATGAACACTTGAAACTGGCCTTCACAAGATTACAAAGGAGTCGATGGAGGAACTAAAACATTTTTTCATTATTATGAACTAAAAATGATTACATAAGAATCATAGGACTCTAAAAACTCTTGAGATACGTGAAACCATCAATTTATAACCTAAAATGACCACCTCCACATTTAAAATTTACTTTCTAAGCCTTTGGCAAGTGTCTTGCAACGTTATATTTTAGTTTATTGATATTTGGAGGGTCTCACCACTCCTTACACATTGAAATGACTTGGATGAACATGTTTAAGGGATAAATAATTTTTTAAAATCTTATAAATGTGTTGGAGGCCTCAAAATACACTTAATTCTTTATATTTTTCAAAAGTAAACATTACCTTAATTTCTCCAAATTTACCTTAATTTTTGCTAAACATGAAATAATGATGTTTTCTCCCTGCCATATCCCATCTCTAGAAGTATTCATCCACCATAAGACACTAGATCACCTTGGAAGTTAACATACCAATGTTCCACCATGGGTCAACATACATTGACCTTTGCAAAGTAACCTTAACTTTGTCAAAATTACCTTAATCTCTCCAAAACTCAAATAAGACCATGAAGGAGGAAATGACAAGACTATGAGAGTGACTCACTCTTACAGACCATGCAATAGAATTTAATATGACTAAACACACCCAAAAGGATATCTATGTTATGGCCAAATTTGACCAATTTTGACCAATAGACCAAGACTCTCAAAAGGCTACTAAAAAGGTTAAACAAGTATAGAATAAAAGTGTAAAATTTTATCCTTACCTATGGTATCCAAGTTTGGATAATAATCCCCACACACTCTAATTTACCTAGACTCATTAGGCTGCACTACCATTGGGCTGATCCAATCTACCTTTTATATTGGATATATAATGTCTATATATTTCATGTGATCCATTTCATCCTTTGATTTCAAATTCATGTTGGGGTTTAAAATCTATAGTCACTTTTTCATAGGTCATGTTCACTATTTTAGTTCTATGTGAATTTCTCCTAAAGAAGGATATACCCCTTTCATTTATATAAATTTCCTTATAAATACATCCTAACAATCTCACAATAATTTCAAAGCTTTTGAAGTCTCATTTTATGTCTAATAGTCACCTAAAGTCACAGGCTTTGGCATTGATTTTATTCTAATATTTTCTACCAACTTATTTAATGGATCCGTATATATATTTTTTCACCCACTTGGAATGGAATCTTGTACTATTTTTTGCCCTTATTACACTTGGATATTAAGATTTTGTAGTTGTTGGTCTTCATTTTGGTCTGTGGCTTTGGATTTAGGCTCCTCCACTTCTTGCTTTGGTTCAAAAAATATGTTTAAATCTAAGTCCTCATCACTGTCAGTGGAATATGTTAATTATTCATCACTTGTAATCCTTTTATTTATTTGCCTTGTAAATTTGGATTACTACATTAAAATCTCTAGCTTCTTATTATAAAGATGAGTCTATCGTAGTAATTAAGTCTTTTGGTCTTCCACAACATAAAACTATTTTCAACTTCTACAAATTATTCTACACCAAAGGATTTTCATCCTCAAAAATAAAAGTCTGAATGAAATCTTGTTGTAACTTCAGTCAATGCTTTGTCTCCCATCTACATTTTTGGTGCATGAAATAGGTTTTTGGGAGTGCTTCTAGAGTATATCTAAATACATACACCCAGTATTTGGGTTCTACACCCTACACAAGCCATACATCAACACACTTATGAACATGTATTTATAGGCACTATCTTTCCTATAAAAAAGGCCATTATTCCATGATAGTAGATGGTATTTAGAATCAAGTGTGTATCAATTTATGGAACTCATCCCATGGTATCTAGTTTGTCTTGTGGATTACCCACCAAGTCACAACAACTCCTTTTAGTGCATAATTTAGTGTGCACTCACACTCTAGTCTATCTTTCACACATGATGTTCTAGCCTTAGAATGAATTGATTCAAGTCATCAATTAAAAATTATTAAGGTAGTTTAATTTTTATGGAAAAATCCATGCACATTGGGCATACCTCATGATCTCCCCTTGACCAATTTAACATTTAAGTATCTGAGTCGCCACTGATTGAAGAAGCAATCTCCGAAGGTAAAATACCTTCTTTAATTGGCTCCATGTAATCCATGACTTTCTCACATGATTTATACATGAAATCCACTTCTCACCTATGTTGTGATCACATAGAAGGTGATCTACATTCATCTATTTAAAACTACAACACTATAAAACTGGTGCCTTTGTAATCAATGGTCTTGACAAAAACTATTCAGTTGATTATAGCTACTTTTTAGGCAACACTTTTAGATGGAAAAGTTTCTATTTTATAGCTTGAAAATCATTTAGCTTAGATTATTTACTCACCTTAAACCAACTAATTTATCCATATTCATATAGTGAATCTGTATCCTTAAGTATGATGTATGGCTTGTGTTTTGATTCATTCAGGGTTATAATGATGATTTTATCCCCTTTGTGTGCTTCTAGTTGATTCCACATTATATTAATGGTCATCTAACCATCATAGGCCCACTTCTTACCAATTGATATAACGGAGTGCATTTAATCGATCTTCATGTCAATCACTTGAAAATCACCTTATAAACTTAGTTCAACCACTTTGATTTCCACATCTTTATGTCAACCAATAGGTTTTACCCTACCATAGTCTGTGAGTCTTAGTGTTACTAGACTATAAATATGTGTTGGTTTTATAATATATTAACAGGTCGACCAAGGAATCATAATAACTATGCTTCCAAAATCAAATACAACATTGGGTAATTCATATCTTGCCATCTCAATATCTATACAGGATTCAACATCTCAGTATTCTTAATCTTTAGTACCAGACTACCTTGTCAGTATGTTATTGTCCTCATTGTGTACACTCTATTAAGTTATGTAGATAATTTTTAATATTTTATGAGATATCTTCATTTTTGAAAGTGCTCATAAGTTTTAAAAGGTTAGTCAAGTTAGTCACTACTCCCTCTTGCCTCATTATGCTAACAATATATCTATACTTCTATGCATCAATGACTGTAACATCTCCCTCCGATGTAGCTTGCTATTGTATGTTTTCAAGAACTTGGGTTGCTTGGTATATCAATCCTTTTTATATCATAGGTTCAGGATACTTATCCTACTAATTTTTTTTAATTCTTTGATCCTATGGAATTTATAAAGGAGATAATCTATGGTCTACGTATTATTTCCTTATAAGTTTTAAAATGAACTAATTCTCCTTGGGGTGAAAATTTATCATGTTTACATTTCACATAAGTTGCTCTTTCCTCTACTTCTATAAAAATAAACAATATTCAATATGGTGTTGTTTTGGAACTCTATAATAGACACATTATATCTTATTTTTTGGGTTAGTCAGGTAGTTTCATGTAAAGTGATTATATTTTCCACACATAAACCACTAAATTATCTAAAAATCTTATCAGTTATCATTATTTTGACATCCATGGTATCCACCATGGAACCCACATTTGTATCCCCCTCTATTTTGTTATAAACCCCAACCTTACAACTCTTTCCCATCAAATCCCCTTTAATGTTGTTGTTAAACATCATATTCTCCATACTGCCACTGAGGGAATTATGGAGCCCAATTTTATTATTGTTGATAGTAATCATAGCATTCCATGATGATCAGTACTAATATTATGCAGATAATGGTATCTATCCTAGACCTTGGGGTTATTATTATGGAGATGAAGGCATCCACCTAGCAATACCTTATGTCATGATAGAGATTTATACCTCCAAACTTAAAATTACCTATTTTATGGTAGGTATATACTATTTTGAGAATAAAAATAAATTCTTGGTGATGTCTTCTTTTAATTCTTATAGATCTTAACAACTCTTCTCATCGTGATTTGGTGACTTAAAAAAGTTAAAATACAGACTCTACGATCTTTGAGTGTTTTGTTGTAGTAGATGAATTTTTTATGTCTAATTTCCTACTACCCTACACATGTCACATAGCTCTATTTTTATTTTATGGTAATCATTCCTACAATGCCCTTATTTATCACACTCCATACACCACATGCCCAGCTTGGGTTTGTTACTTTCATAAAGCTTATCCATTTTTCTTAGGAAATCATCTATCTTCATCTCAATTTTAACACCACCCAATGGAGCATTTATATAATCCTCAATTTACTCTACCCAAGTTTTAGTTACTCATGCATTATCCTTAGTAATTAACAATGAATGAAAAATGGAAAACCTAATCCTTGATAATAGTCCCTCCACAAACCAAGAAAACATAATATCCTTATCTTTATCTTCCAAAATTAATTCAATTTTTTCATTACATCTAAGAATATGTGATCATAATCCCATACTAATTCTCCACTTCTCTATCAAATCTCTTTAAGATACTGAATGGTCTAACTTACGCACTTATTCATTTTAAATTTTATGATTATTTATTCCTTGACTTGTTGAAGACTAGGGAATAAACATCTCTTTTGTATATGAATTCTAAATCTTGGCCTGTTAAGGCCCCAATGATCTCACACTTTTTCACATCATTAATGTCTATTACTTAACCTACCATTTCATGACACAAGTTAAAAAATGCTACTTAGGGTCATAATATCCATCATATGGTGTCAAAGTAATGAACAATCCTTCATTAAAATACATGCTTAGTGCACTTGTAACTACTACTAAATTCTAAAAACTAATCTTTATTGGTGTCTTAAATTTTTTTGTGAAATATAACCCAGCCTCTTCTAAATTCTTATTGTATATTATTTTACGAGTCTCTACACTATGTTTACCAAATTTATCTATAAATGATCAAACCAATTTTCACCTATACCAATGTCTACATTTTGATTTATCATTTTTAATGATAAAATGGGATTTAGTGATGCGAACTCATAAAATGAAGGATCTATGTCTTCAAATTATTATGTCTACGACCTTGAACCTATGATAATCTTGATATTTTACATAAATTACTCTATATAATATTATTTTCCCATTCTAAACAATACGATTCCACATAATGATATACCACTATCCTCTAACTTGTCTACTCATACTCTACTTTCTTCATTCTCCTCAATATGTTGAATATCCTCTATATCCCTATCTTTGTCCTACTATTTCTCGGTCCCTTTCATTCTTCACTGTGCATAATATCCAAATTATCTAATTTCTATAAATTATGTAACCTCTCTCTAGGATCCCCTCTCTTCTACATCCTCTATTTTACTCTTAATCCTATTCACAATTACATTTTGGTTGTCTTGTTTATTCAAACCTCTTTGTTGTTTTAGTTCTCTTTCCAATCCCATAATTTTCTTCTCACTGTGCTTCTCTACATCCTCCATATTCTTAGTTTAGGTTTAATTTCCTCTACTCATATCTTCATCATTCACTCTTACATTGTATGCACCCCCATACTGCTTAAAGAGACTACTCCATGTTGGTAGGGGTAGGTACCATGGCCTTTTTAATAACCAATGTCTTGATAAAAGTAGGTAGTTACTAGAGAAACTTTCCTCAGATTCCTCTCATAAATATGTCTTGCATAGATTCAAAATATAAATATCCTTATATATAATTTTTTTTAATATATTCATTGATGGTAATTTTTTATCCAATGATTTATCACATGAGTCTAGTCAGTGTCTAATCTTCACAAGTTTTATAGCATTTCTTCTATACAAGCTATAAAATTTATCCTCCTCAGTGGAAAATAATAGTATTCCAATCATAATAACCATGTAGCTAATATTTAAGGAAATTTAAACAAAAAATATCATATTTCATCATAAATGTGCTCATGAATAGCTTATTATGTAGAACTCCCTATTCTTCTTACTTCCTCCTCTGTAAAATTATGAATTCATTCATTGAGTCATCTCTCCAAGTCTCTTTATCTCAATAACCTTTGCAACATGTTTTAAGGTTCCACACTCACCACACCATTGTTATCAAATATAATTAGAGAACCCATCAGAACATGCCAATAAATGGATAGTTATGTGAAGTAAGAACAAAATTATTATTAGGAATAAATATAGAAATCGATGCAGAACAATTTCACAAGATCATAATCATAGATATAAACAAAGATGCATAAAGAAAAAAAATAAACATACATAATAAGAAGACCAGATTTAATGTGGTTCACCTAATATAGGCTACATCCACCAAAAAACACTTGCTCAGATTTTATTACAAGCCACTAGAGTACAATCACTCTTAGCTCTATCTTCACAATTATAATGCACAAATATTATTTGGAGTTGAACTCAACAAACCCTCTTAAATTCACACATGAATTCACACACTCTATTATTTATTCTCAAAACTTAGTTCTCATAATGTATTACCTACAAAAGATCCATCAATACAAAATACATCAATAAAGAAATATTACAAAATAATGGGTACCAAAACCATGGGTAGAATCAACCCAAAATGGTTTTCCATTAAAAAAATAAGCTTCACAACATAACAATTACATCACAGACATAACTACAGACTGAACAAAGCTTATCTTTAATTTAAGATGGTATATTTATGAAATATATTTCAATATTAATAGATATAGAACACACAATATTACTCTACATTATTAAATAGATTTAGATAAATAGAACATTCACTATGCACAAAACAACAATAAAATACATTTAAGAAAAACCATTTCATAACTTTATATTAATCTTTATCACATTAGAACACTTTTACAAAACAACTGGATGTTATATATAGATATTTTTACAAGGAATTGTTGATTCATATTCAAGCCTTTCATTATAAAAAAAATAAATACTCTTCACATTTTGAAGACTCTTGACATGCTATCAAGTGTGGAATACATATAAAAAGAGAAAAAATATAAAATAGTGAGTCACACACATGTCCATTAATAAAACTCTTCGATTTTGTATTCATGTTTACTAACAACATGTATAATCATTCCTCTACATCCTTATTCTATCCCCTACATAAATTTTAGTTAAAATTCACATATATGGTAGGAAGATCTTTCTCATACATGGTCATGACATAATATTCAATGCATACTTTACCTTGACACATGTTATGGATTATTCAAATTCTTTCCATTTAGTCTGCCTTTCAACCCATGATTTAACTCATATTCTCTATTTTTCTTGTTTCAATATTCAAATAAAATACCAAAATTCCAAATATTCTTAAAAATACAAAATTAAGACTTTAGCATGATTAAACATTTAGTTTGCATCATTATCATATGTTATTTATCTCATGATTTGTAGATAGCATAATCTTTTTCTATCACACATACAATTCACTGGTATCCATGAGTGTTATGTAGTACATATAACTTTTACATAGGTTGAGATGTTGGAATTTCCTCTACCTAGTGGGTATTCCATGTAAGGGGCATATTATCCAAAGGTTAAAGTATTTTACAGGTTTTACCATTATATAAATCCTATACTATGTTGATATATATATTATTTATAAATGTATTGTTAACATCTATATCTTAAATTATGTACACGGATATGTTATTTTCTTAAACATGATCACATTACATATACATGATGTAGACTCCATATTTTTAGTTCTATGTTGCTTCGATGTTATTTCTTTCCTTGTATAGTAGGCTCAATGTTTTTGTCTATTGTGAAAGACCCTTGGCCCTTGTGTGAAAATTACTTTAGCATCTCTATGAGATAATTTTTTAGTATGTGCAACATTTAAACATTTTCATTACTTTTGGCCCTTGGCCTTGTATGCGTAATTTTTGCATATGTGACATTTGAACATGTCCCCTTGTATGTGGCCCTTGCCCTTATTTTTTAAGCATTGTGATTGTTGTGTTTATGTGCTTGTTAATATTTTTTAGTTTGACGAGTTTCATGATTCATATCATGCACTAACTATTATGTACACTTATTTTATTACAAATACCACTATGACTTTCATTGATACATTTATCGAGATTCGACACTTTAGGCCTTGCCTTATATGTTATGTATATGATTTGAATGATATGTAAATTACTATCATGACACACCTTTTCAAAAATGCTACGATATTCAATGATTACATCTTCATATGTATGATATAGTTTACTTTTATTTTAATATAGACGTATTTTAAGACACATCTCTCACCTCAAAAAGGGGCATTTCACTAGGTTTTTCATATAGAGATAAGTATCTTTGAGCATAAAATAGTTTTGGGTAAAAATATAGTTTTAAATGCTTCAAAATGGTTTGACATTTAGGTTTTAGTATATTTTATGGAGACATATACTATGTATATGCATTCACATTATAGGAAAAATTTACAAATTCATATATTTTGGGTACATATGCATGGGCATATGTGCACATGTTTAAAATAAAAATTAAAATTTTTGCATTTACATAAAATTACATATTTTATATTTATCACATCAAGGCATGATATAAATTCATGCATACATTTTACTATTTTTCAAATTTAGGGGGCATGATATTGACTCATGTCATACTTTCGTTACTACTTATTATTCATGGTCATGGTAGGAGGATGTATTTTATCCATTCTCCTTTGATCGTGTATAAGAGAACAAAGGAAAAAAGTGGTGATTGAATCTATATGCCATATGTAGTGATTGATTCAATTAAATTACATAATGCATATTGGATATTTGATGCCCTCCATTATCATAGCCTATGAATATATTGTGGATTCTAACCCATTTCCATATTAGGGTTACAAAGACCAATAATGCAAATTGAGTTTTGTGTGTCCCTCAATGGATATTATTTTCTATACATGTTCACTTCAAATTAGGGCTTGACCACCCTCAATTTGTCATGGTTCAATAAAGGAACCAAATCTCTCCAAGTGCTTGATGGGAAAGATCATCTTCAAGCAAAGTTACAAGAGCTATGTTGGTTTCACACATACAAGTGTACTCCTTCCTTGTTCTTTAAAATCTTGTTCAATTCAATCTACATCTTAATTTTTAATTTCACATATAGACACTAACTAATTTTACATTGTTGCAAGATTTGCTATGAATCACCTTGCATTGTTGGAGCTTTCTTTGAAAGGCAAATTGTGTTGTACACACTTGGGTATATCTTTCCTTTTACTCTAGTAATTTCATTTATAGATAAAATGGGGGGTAAATGTAGATTCTCAAATTTTGCCATGAATACTTAATTAATGTAGTTTTTTACCCACATTTACCCTAATTAACTTGAACACTTTAATTTTTCTTATTTTACTATCTCACTCTATCTTAAGTACGTGGATGGACCCATAACTTCCAAGTTGTTTTATTATACCTACATAAATATTCTTAATAGTTATAATTATCTATAAGAAGTTGTATACACATGCTAAATATTAAAGATTAAATGTTACCTTTTTAGGTCAAACTTGACCCGCAAGGTCATGATCACCAATCGATCTCGTCTTTTACGTGTCAATCTTACCCTTCACCTATAAAAACTTTTTTTTAAATTTAAATCATACCTTACATGTTGGTCTGTAGTTTTAGGATAGATAGAGTGAGATTTCACCCTTTTGAATTTTTATAAAAGCACATCAAAGCCACTTATTCTACTACTTGGCAATTTCACTATTAAGGCACACTTATACTATTGAACATTGAGCATAGCTTTCCTATTCTTTCTAAATTTGATTAATTCACTTGAAGCAACCCTTAGTCAAGTTACAAGCATATTTTATTTAAGTCAAACAAAGCATTATCAAGTATTCAATCCATATTTAGATGCATACATATGGTGTGGGAGAAATGTATGGACTTCATTCTCTCTTCGAAGTTATCTGGATATGTAGGCAATGTTTAATCATCATGCAGGTGATTTGGATCGACTTAGTTTCACCTTATCATTTTCTAGGTTTTTAGCTATCATAAACCCTATTGGGGTTTCAACCTTGAAGAGGTCATTTGCAGATCAACTACACACAACCAAAGGTCAAAATTACACATACAATAACATTTTAAGCAAGCTTAGGTGAATATACCATCAATTTCTTATTTTTTAGCGTAGGTCAAGATTGACCCATAGAGGATAGTAATGATAGTCAATCCTAACCATTTCCAGTCGGTTCTAACCCTAATAATGATAATTGTTATTTCAATTTTATGCACATAATCAATTTGATTTGGTCATCTTCAATCATCTTTCAGTCACACACAATCAACCTAACGAGTAAAACTCAGTTAATTCTCTTTATGTTTTTCATAGTTAATTTCTTTCATTCATTCTTGTTTTGTCCATTTCAGTACTTTACTTTCATTATGTTAGTTAGAAGTCATTTACAACATTTTCTACCTTTCAATTCATTTTATCTTAATTAAAGTTAATATCCCAATTAATTATAATTTCCAATAAGACAAAATCCAACCTCTTCCTAGAAAAATAAAAAAATGCCATGTCAATATGCATAACCTACAATGGTCGTTGGTGGTAGTGGTGGTGGAGTGTAATAGTGTGAGATATTAATAAAACTAGTGGATCTTAAATTATATGTCTATTTGATTGACAAAGAACAATTTTGACCTTAAATTGTGTACATCCATTTGATTATCATATAGGATTTTTTCTTTCTTCTTTGGCAAGGTGATTGAAAAATTATGATATCTTAGCAATATGGTAGAATTAGAGCTCATTTATTTTTTGAGCTTGATGTGGTGGTGCAACTAGATTGAGGCCATCTATCACTATTCCATAGGAAATTAACGGAGAACATAATAGAATAATTAATCAATATGATATGTGACAAATCTAAAATAGAAAGTTTAAATTTGATTATCGTTTAACATTTTTTCAGATAAATATATTTAAGATAGTTGCATTACTAATTTCATAAATAAACTTTTAAGGTGAAGTTAATTAAAAATATTGTTTTGTAAAAGGGTAGATTGATCCTAAACAATAACAAAAAAAAAACGATAGATTGAACCTTGTTTAAGTGGAAGCTCCACTACA
>JARHVA010000795.1:4097500-4122500 GCA_037957365.1 Torreya grandis
TAAGGGTTGAAATATGAATTTTAATTTTATTTCAATATTTTTAGAAATTTTATATTTACTATTTTTGTATCTGAGAGTGAACTTCAGTTGTAAGTGACCCTCAATTTTTATTTAGACCTTTATACAATAAAGAATAATTAGTAGACCCATACAAACTTTAGCATCTGTTAAAATAGAAATTTTGGTTAGCTCTAGGTAGCTTTTTCTACATTAATATATTTTCCAGTTATGCATGACAACACTATCTTTGAGTTGTGATTTACTTAAATATTTATGTATTATTTTTAAGGAATAATGAAGAATTATAATTATAATTTTCTCTTATGCTCCTAAATTGGGGCATACTATTATGCTTTAACCAATGTACAAATTGATTCTATTGATATCTATAAAACCCTAGTAGATATAATAAAAATGGGTTCACCAAATTGTAGTCATAAAATATTCCTATATCTAATTAAGTATCATAAAATACACTTTCATTGTGATAATAAATGCTCAAATGATAAATAATCAAACATAGAGAGATATGAGGGTTTTAGTTTCTTGATATGTGGTTTCATCAGTGAATAAGGATATTTGATTTATTTTTGATATGTTGTTATAATTTGAACATGTCTACACACATCTACCACATATCAACATAATTGCATCCAAATATGAACATATCACTATTAACCTACCTATATTATACAAGTGTTCATAATAGCCTATAAGGGCAATAAATATGGTCATGCTAAATATGAATGATCCTTGTAAATTTATCAAATTTTTAAAATTTTATCACTTCGATTTCACTTGCATATTTTCACCTTTTTCCCTTATATTCACACTTTGACTAATGTCTTCCTATAATGAGTTGAATATGTTGGTCTATAATATTAAGGATATTATTGGGGTTTTATGTTAGATAAATACACTATTTTTTTAGACCCATCAAATTAGAACAAAGATAAAAAAAAATCTACAATGTATAACATAAATAGAATATGCCATGCATGCATCCAATATATGGTCAATGTGAAGTGTGTGAACTTCTTCCAAGTTCCAAATAAGCTATCTCACTTATTTATCTATATACGATTGAATTCAAATTTTGGCAAAATTGATGTGCATGCCAACCTTCAATGGCTATAAATGAGAAAGGAATAAAGGGGAACATGGGCCCATTTGAAAAAGAGAGAGGCATAAGATACAATATCAATACCATATAAATGGTTCTTTATGTGAGATCAAGAGGCCAAAAGCTAGTAGGGGGTTTCCCAGGGATGTACAAAAGAGGGTTTTAGCTATTATAATTCATCATAATGGTTCAAGAATGCTTAATTTGGGACATTTAAAAATGTGTGAAATACCTGTATATCTAGCCCCTTCTCAGTAAAATAGTGTAGTCATCTAAAATGTCATTTAAAGAAATGAGTGTCACTTGATACCACCATATCTTAAGTCCTCTTTTGATCATTTTTAGCTTATATGAAAACTCAACACAAGCCCAAATATATCAAAAACATCATTAAGCCATCTCTTAGGCATCCCATACCATTGTTCACATGTACTAACCACTTGGACAATAACACAACCCATTTGGTCTATATCATAGTGTGTTATTGGGAAAGGGAGAAGTGTTATTATCCCTTAACTCTTTCTACCCTCAACATATATGTTTACATTCCATGAAGCATCTTAAGGTTGGCCTAGACTCATTTCATGTATCAAAAAACATCAGAACACTATATAAAATGAGTCTTGACAAGTATCAAAATGATATATAAAGACCACTCTCATTCATTCATCCCTTAGATGGAAATTTTCATGAACAATCTCATAAATGATTATGTAAATTAAGGTTATTGATCCCTAATTACCCCTAGTTTTGAATATATCCATCTACAATAGCCCAAATCTTAGTTTTACTTAGATTTATAGTTTCGAGTCACACTCAAAGCATTCAAATTAGCATTCATACTCAGGCATACTATCGTCACTCTCACTTGCACCAACACTTAGATTGGGAGAACTACATCAGGCTTGATCCCCTTTTGAGGTATTGGTATGTAGGCGATGTTCAAAACATAGGGTGTTGAGATCATATCCATCCTACCCTACTAACATCAATATCATTACATTTTTATTCCTAAAAAACCTAGTAAGCATGGAGGCTTAGGGTTCCATAGTGAAATTAGTCAAAACAAAACATAAATGATGATCCAGGTCTTGGTCTCATAAGCATAGGATTCCTAAAATAGAGTGAAGGTCTATCCCAAGTTCACTATTTTATCTACATATGGTTAATAACATAACATTTTTAGGAACCTGTGCTACCCCTTCTCTTTATTTTGTTAGTGTAATAGTTGATATGGATTCATATGCTTTGTAAGTCATCCTGTGAGCATTTTGTTTTATCCCACATTCATGGGAATTAGTATTTTCTTAGATTAGACTTAGTATATAAGTATTGAGGACAATGAAAGCATCCACAAATTTATTATATTGAGCTTGCTCAAAGGAGGTTTCCCCTTCAAAGAGGCCATCTATTCTACAATTCAACCATTGTAATTCAGTTTAGCTTGTTTGAATTAATATATTACTAATTTCATAGTTTATTTTGTGTATTTACAATTATGTACTAACTTGTTTAGGAAGGGTCCTCTCATCTAGTATCAAAGTGATTTCCAAGGCCAAATGTTTTTTAGCAAGTCTAAACTCTATTCTACTACATAATTCCTTTAAGTATTTATATCATAAATTCTTAACTCTATTCTACTACATAACTATTCTGCATTACAATAATCTATTTTAGATCAGGGTAAAACAAAAAAACATGTTTACATAACTATGGGAAGTGCTTGGGTGAAAGCCCTAAAAGTCATTATGAAGAGTACCATAAGAACCAAAAAATAGATGGCCCATTGAGATGACCTCTTGATGAAATGGGAAATGGTCCCTTCTCAATTGAGTAGTTCCCACCCATGAGGGAAACCAAGAACTATCACTTATAGGCAAACACATGGTCAAGAATTTTTTGGAGAGTGGTACTTACTTAGATGACATTGGTGGCTAGAGAGATATCTATAAAACTTTAGGTAAAAACTAAAACTTGGGGCCCATTATATCAGTTTTAGAATATTCCTAATCAGCTCTCAAAACATTAATCAATAGAGTATCAAAAGACTTTTAGAGGACTTAATTTCAAATAGTTGATTGAAACTAGAAACTAAAAAATATTCATCCTATCAGTCTCAAAAAACTATTAATAGAGTATCAACAGACTCTTAAAGGACCTGTGGCTACATATTTGATAGAAAACCAAAAAAAATATAGCCTTGTTGATCCTCAAACTTTATCTAGACACCTAAAATTCCATTCTCCATGTTTTTCCTTGAGGTCTCATATCTCGATTCTGATCCTAATTCCCACAAATCTCAATTTTCATTTTTTTCAAGTTATACAATAACTTTTATTTTTGTTTGTTTGTCTCAAAAAAAATTCATAGTGTTCATCTCCCTTTTCTGTTCCTTTGTCCCTCTTTGATAAATTCTAGTTTTTCCATTTTCACTCCTAAAATTTCCCTCTCCTTTGTCAATCATACTCCCACTGCAAAAAAAAAGTAAAAGTACCTTTACCCCTTTTGATTTTTCCCAAATTAAAAAATTCACTTACTAAACATGTCAACTCTATTTTTCCTACCCATTGCAAATAATAACAATAACAATAACAATAACAATAACAATAACAATAACAATAACAATAACAATAACAATAACAATAGCAATAACAATAACAATAACAATAACAATAACAATAACAATAACAATAACAATAACAATAACAATAACAATAACAATAATAATATCAATAACAATAATAATAACAATAACAATAATAACTCTTATTTTGGTCATGGTAGTAACTTGAATAGGAGCAAGAAACATTGAGGATGATATTTCCACCCTAAAAACCCACATCAAAGATCTTGATGAAAAAATTCTCGACCTCAATCTTCAACACACCACCATGAACAACAGACATCATCTACACTCCTCTTCAAACACTGGGTTTTCTTCTTCTAATACTTTTCATAGGCCAAAGCTAAATTTTTCTCAATTCAATGGTGTAGATCTAATTGGATGAATCTATTAGGCAGAACAATATTTTAGTTTGCATAATAATTTTGATGTAAAAAAGGTCCCGCTTGCATTCTTTCACTTGGAACATGAAGCCCTTCAATGGTATCATTGGTATACTAAGGCTCATGATGAGCCCATATGAACAATTTTTGGACCCTCATTTTGGCAATGGTTTGGCCCTAGTGTTTTTTATGACTTCACACTTCACCAAATAGGAACCATGAGACAATATCAAACAAAATTTGAAAAACTAACCAATCACATAGAGGGATTATCTAATGAATTATTCAAGAGTTGCTTTGTCAGTAGACTAAAGGATGCAATTCGATCTGAGGTCAAAATGTTCTAGCCCAACATGATTATAGAAACCTTAGGGTTGGCTAAGCTAGTTGAGGACAAGATCACATCTTAGCAGTGATTCAAATCCAATTTTGCTCTATTAAAAAATATAGCTCCACAATGATCTCAAACAATGTTAGCCCCTAAAACCACTCCTTAAAAGAATTTGAATGAAGTAGAGATGCGATCTCGTAGAGAAAAAGGATTATGTTATAATTGTAATAAAAAATTCACTTGGGGATATTAATGTGTCAAGTAAAAGCTTTAACTATTAGATGTGGACTCTTTACCTGAAATTGAAGATTAGGAAGATGTTCAGGATACAATAGATGATCTGGGAGAAGCTCAACCAATAGTGGAACTAATTCTCAGAAATACCAACAAGAGATCTCTTTCCATGCCTTAATAGGAGTCACCACCCCATAAACCATGTATGTCAGGGGTTACTTCAAGAAGTTTCCTCTCACAATACTCATTGATTTTGGTATCACTCATAACTTTATTGACCCTTGGATCACCAAATAGGTTGATTGTTTTGTCTATCCTTGGTCTACATTTGAAGTCATGATTTCCAATAGGGGTACATTAACTTGAAAAGGGAATTGTCATAATGTGCATCTCTTTATTGGAGATTATAAATTACACTTTGAAATTTTTGCCTTGCCCTTAAGAAGATGTGATGTTATTTTGGGAGGCCAATGGTTATACACACTTGGACCCATCTTATGGGATTTTGTTGAAATTTGGATGCAATTTTTAAACAATGGGCAAAAACACATATTGAAAGGCTTACAACCGAGGTCTCTCAACATCATAAGTTCACATTGCATGGAAAATATTCTTAATAATAATTCACATGATGTCATTTCCTATCTTTATTCTATTCAGATGTAACCATCAATGGTCTCCACTACTCCTAATCTACAAATCATTCTGCATAGGTATGCACATATGTTTACCGAACCAATGGGATTGCCACCTTCATAGTTAGAGGAACACTATATTTAGTTCCTTTTTGGAATCATTCCTCCCAACATCAAGACCTATCATTACCCATTTTAGCAAAAGACTGAGATTAAGATGATCATTAAAGACTTACTAAAGCAAGGAATTATTTGCTCCAATACTAGCCCATATTCTTCCCTAGTTATCCTTGTTAATAAAAAAGATAGGTCATGGTGCCTCTGTATTTACTTCCATGCACTTAATCACATCACAATCAAGGATAAGTTCTTGATCCTTATTATTTATGAGCTTTATGGCACTCATTTTTCTTCAAGTTGGATCTTTGCTGTGGATATCACTAGATTTGGCTTCATGAGGATGATATCCCTGAGACAGATTTTCACACACATGATGGCCACTATGAGTTTTTGGTCATCCCCTTTGGCCTCACTAATGCTTTTTCAACATTATAGGCATTGATGAATAAAATATCTTGGCCCTACCTACAAAAATCCATTCTAGTCTTCTTCGATGATATCCTCGTCTATATTAAAACATGGTCTGAGCATCTCCAACATCTAGAGCTTGTACTCCAACTTCTCTCTACCCATCATCTTTATGAAAAATAGTCCAAATGTATTTTTAGATAGTACAAAGTGGAGTATCTTGGGCATATTGTTTCAGCCCAAGGGGTTCAGGTGGATCCTAAAAAAATAACTACCATGATAAATTGGCCTCATCCTCAGACACTCAAGATCCTCAATGGTTTTTTGGGGATGCCTAGATAATATCACAAGTTTATCAAGGATTATGGAAATATTTTAGCTCTACTAATAGCTATTTTTAAAAATTATGCTTTTATATGGACATAAGCTATTGAGTGTGCATTTGAAAAATTAAAATAAACTGTGTATAACACCTATTCTAGATATGCTAGATTTTGCTAAGATCTTCACTATCGAGAGAGATGTTTGAGGCAATGGACTTGATGTTGTTCTCTTCTAAGAAGGATGCCCCATTGAATTCACTAGCAAAGCCCTTTCTGGTAAGAATTTAGTACTCTCTATTTATGAGAAGGAAATGATGGCCATTTTACATGCAGTACAAAAGTGGTAGCCATACCTACTGGGGAATCATTTTTGCATCAAAATTGGTCACCAGAGTCTGAAATATTTCCTAGAATAATGGGTCTCTACCCCATCACAATAGAAATGGGCTAGAAAACTCATGGGTTATGACTATGAGATCACTTACAAGAAGGGTAAGGATAATATTATGGTTGATGCTCTATCTTGCACATTTATAGACCAAGCTTCCCTTTTAGCTATTTTTATACCTATTCCCAATTGGTTAGAATCTGTATAACAAAGGTATGTCAGTGACTCCTCATTATCTCAAATCATTAAATAGTTGGTCACCAACCTCTTTGTTATACCATATTATTCTTGAGATGGTACTTCTCTATAATACAAGGGTCATCTAGTGCTTGCCTAGAGCATATATATTTAGCAAGTTGTATTTATGAAATCCATGATTATTCATCTACATGGCACTTAGGGTTTCTCAAAACTTATGAATAGGCATGATGTAACTTCTTTTGAAAGGGAATGAAAAAGGCAATTCAATAGATGGTAGTTGAATGTGATAAATACCAATGTAATAAGGGTGAAGCAACACTCATCCCTGGGTTGCTCAAACCCTTACCCATCCCTACCAAGATTTGGATTGATATTTCTATGGATTTCATTGAGGGGCTCCCTAAATCTCAAGGGAAAATAGTGATTTTAGTTGTGGTTGATTGCTTCTCAAAATATAGTCATTTTTATGCCATCATCCATCCATATACCACCTCCATAGTTGCATAAATTTTCTTAGACCATATTTTCCATCTTCATGGCATTCTATCATCCATTGTTTTAGATCATGATGCAACCTTCACCAGCCATTTTTAGATATAACTATTTTCCCTCATCAACACCTAACTAAAGATGAGTTCTGGGTATCATCCCTAAATGGATAGGCATACTAAAATTATCAAAAAATGCTTAAAAACTTTCTTTTGTTGCTTCATCTTAGAATAATAACATCAATGGGCAAAGTGACTCCGTCTTTCTGAATAGTGGTACAATACCTCCTACCACACTTCAATAAAAATGACTCCATATGAAGTAGTCTATGATTAAACACCACCAGTGCTCCTTCTGTACACCCCTATGAGTTCATCAATTTAAGTGGTTAACATAATTCTCTAAACCTGGGATCAGATCCTCAACACCCTACAGGACGATCTTTATATGGCACATAATTGAATAAAACAACAGGCTGGTCATCATCATTTTGAGCACACTTTTCAAGTAGGTGATATGGTTTTTCTTTGCCTGCATCCATACAAGCAATCCTCCCTAAAACTCAAAGGGTGTCATAAGTTAGCTCCCAAGTTCTATAGGCCCTATAAGGTTCTCTAGAATATTGGGTTAATTGCTTATAAGTTGGAGCTCCCACCTTATTCTTTATTTCACCCAATATTTCATGTCTCTTGTTTGAAGAAATTTATTGGCACAAACATTAGAGTACAAACTATTTTACCAGAACTTGATAATGAAGGATCCATCATTCTTGATCTAAAGATAATCCTAGATAGACGCACATGCTAACTTCACTCTTGCTCCATCATAGATGTTTTAATTCAATGGCATATAATGAAACCACAAGATGCAACATGGGAGCCACTATTTCAGATTCAACACCAATTCCCACATCTAAAGCTTTGAAGAGAAATATTTTTCTAACAGGGAGGGGTTGTTAGGAACCCATGCTATCCCTTCTCTTTATTTTGTCAGTTTAATATTTTCTATGGATGCATATGCTTTGTAAGTCATCTTGTGAGTATTTTTTTTATCCCACATTCATGGGAAGTAGTAGTTTCTTAGATTAGACTTAGTATATAAGTAAGTGTTGAGGCCAATGAAGGCATCCAAAATTTTATTATATTGAGCTTGCTCAAAGGAGGTTTCCCCATCAAAAAGGCTACTATTTATATAATTCAACCATTATAATTTAGTTCATCTTATTTGAATTAATGTATTACTAATTTCATAGTTTATTTCATGTATTTGCAATTATTTGCTAGCTTATTCAAGAAGGATAATCTCAAACACAGAAGGTCAATAGTGTATTACATTATTGGAAAAGAGGGTCACACTACCATATGAAGGGGATTCTGACACCTATTTTTGATTGACAACACTTTTCCCTATTCTTGCATTGCTTTTTAGCCTGCCACTTATATGATTCACTCATGTTTTCTAGCCAAGTATGCCCTTTTTAATTCATTTTTATTTATAGGCTAAGTAAACAAATCAACTATTCTACAAATTAGTGGTTGTTGATATTGTAGTATTTTTTTCTTGATTTTTATTACTCAACACTTATCTACTTAGGGTTTTACATTAATTTTGAAAATAGTTAAATCATTTTGTGAACTTAAATTACTTCACTACCCTAACACTAGACTATCATTAGGGTTTATGTTCCTCACCTTTTAATAATCTCTCTAGCATGTTACTTTTATCTTATGTGTAATTCAATAAAACCATATATCATTACACACATAGAGGACATAATGCAAGAGATAAAAGAACACAACACCTAAAATTAACAAATCTCCTTTAGATGACTTTTGCTCTTTGGTTCACCTTGATTCCTTACCTACTACTCCTAGACATAAGAGAACATCAATGATTTAGATTATCCCTCCTACTTCCTAATCCTACCCATCTAGTTATTATCCCACTCCTACTATCATCTCTATACTCATAGTAGACCCTATAGTTCATGCTATGATGTCCATAAGGGGTCCAAAAGAATGGTAGATTAGTAAAACCTATGGATATATATTTGTCAATCAAATTGGTGTCCTTATAGCCACAATTTCCATTTTAGAGATTCTAAAACATTCTAACACATACAAATACATCTTCTATGTAACAATCCTTGACACCAAGGTACCAAGCAAAATAGATCCAACTTATGCTAATTCTATAATAAATACTATGAAATGGACTGAAGATCATATTTCTTTTGAAAAAGGAGAAATTCTACCTCAACACATCATAGATCAACATCTACCTCTTTTCATCCAATTATGAATTAATGATGTGGGTGTCAAAAAAGTGTTAGTTGACAATGGATTAGAGTTAAACATTTGTAATATCTATTTTCTCTAAATTTTTAATAACATGATAAGGATTTGATAATATTCCACACAAATATTTGGATCAGATAATATTAAATCTTACATGAGGACCTAGAACGCTACTTACAACATGTCAAGTTGTGGCCAAGTATCTTAATTACAATACATTGTTTAGAAGACCTTGGATTCATGATATGCATGTAGTCCCATCAACTTCACATGCATGTTTAAAATTTAGTTAAAAAGGTTATATATACACATGCCATGGGATCATGAACCATTCAAATATTGTCAACATATAGATCCAACACACGATTGTATTCATCACATGGATTTTGCTATAACATCTATATAGTATACTATTCATAGCTCACATATGACTCCCACAGACACCTCCGGCATACATGAAAATAAATTTACTTCTTTGTTTGTAATAAAATATCTCAAAAAATGGGCTAAATAAGACAAGAACTTGGAAAACATGAATAAAGAATTCTTAATCCTATTAAAGTATTTGATCAAAAAGGCAAGTAGGGACTTGGATATAAGGATAACACATCTAATGCTATGCTTTCCCACCATGCCTCTCAACATATAGTGTTTTGTCCACCTATTCATAGACTGATAAGAGAAAATCATAACTCCACACTCTTAGTTTTGTACCCTAACTTTCTTGATGATACCATTTCTCCATATCTACTCACTTTTGATGAATTCACCAATGAAAAAGTTCTCCTATAATTCTTAGGGGCATATGAGGATATCCCTTCTTTATATCATAAGAATAGGTTTCTTCATTCCATGAATGCCTAGGCATACTTTAGTGAGAGTTATAACACTCTAGATAATATCCAACTGACATAAATGGTACCCTACCTATAACACCTTACATCATTGAATGATCTACATTACTTAACAAAGAAACAATTGACATCAATTATGGAACAAACATTGATCATTGCATAATACTATTAGTTTTCACCCTATGTAAAGAAAAGGATGCAGATATTCAATAGATTTTAAAGGACTTCCCTAAAAATGTTGCTTGATCCTTTTCAGATATGTTAGGCATAGAACCTTTAATCATACTACACAAGATTTCACTCTATCTAGTTGCAAAGATAGTTAAACAAAAGATTTGAAAAATGCATCCTAAGGTGGCTATGTTAGTCAAAGATGAGATCCAATGTCTCCTTGATGAAAGTTTCATTTGATCAGTTACTCACCTCTGATGGGTATCCAACATTGTACCAGTTTTTAAGCCTAATGGTCAAATTTGATGTTATTTTGAATCTAGAGATTTAAATAAAGCATGTCCTAAGGATGACTTTCTCCTACCTAACATTGATATAATAATAGACTCCACATCAAGATATAAGATTCTATCTTTCATGGATGGTTTTTTCGGTTATAATCAAATTAAGATATATAAAGAGGACTCATAAAAAACTTTATTTATCACACCATGAGTTACCTTTGCTATATCATCATGCCTTTTGGATTAAATAATGTTAGAGAAACATATTTACTAACTATGAACCACATTTTTCATGACCTAATTCATAAAATAGTTGAATACTATATTGATGACTTATTATCTAAATCAAAAGAGCAACAACATCATGCAATCAATTTATGACAAATTTTCAAAAGGTTGAGAAAGTACAATGTATGACTAAATCCCAATAAATGCATCTTTGGCATCACATTTGGTAAATTATTGAGTTTATAATAACCCAATGTGTCATTGAGGTAGATCCAAAGAAATTCAAATATATAATGGATATGTCTCCCCTACAAATTTAAAGTAAATTTGATCTTTATAGGGTAAAATTCAAGAAATACATTACTTTGTGGCACAACTAGCAGATAAGACTCAGTCATTCACAAGATTACTTAAGAAAGATACAAAATTTGAATGGGATATTTCATGTCAAGAAATATATAATGCACTCAAAAAATATTTGTTGAATCTCCCTATCTTGTTACCACCCATAACTTATAGGCTAATTCTCTTTTACATTTCTATGACTGATCAAGTACTTTGTGCACTCTTGGCACAAAATGATGAGCAACATAAAGAGCAAGATATTTACTACATTAGTCACATAGTTGTTGATAATGAATAAAATTATTTCATAATGGATTTTTTTTTATAGCACTTATATTCACTACACAAAAGCTCCGACACATATATGACTAGAGAAAAGTAAGGTACCACCCCTCATAGCCTGACTACTAGGCATACATTACAAAAAAAAAAAATTTAAGATTTACTATGTCAAAATCACACCTCTCCAATCATATAGCCAAATGGGTAATGATATTCAAAAAGTTTTATTTAAAATTAATGTTACAAAAACCAAAGAAGGGACAAATAATTGCAGACTAATTGGAAACAACACTACCATTAGATATAGATCATATCAATGATAACTTTCAAGATAATTTCATAGCTTACAACATTACTTTCAACACATGGATGATGTTCTTTGATTGTTCTAGATGTGCATCAGGTGATGGAGCTAGAATTATCTTTATCACTCCACTAGGGCAAACAATGCCACTTGCATATCGATTAAGTTTCTCATGCACAAACAATATCATAGAATATAAGGCACTTATCCTTGGTCTCTATGTAGCTCAGGGTCTCCAAGTAAAATCTATCAAGGTCTATGGAGATTAATGGTTGGTTGTTAATCAATTCATAGATGTCTACCAAACTATGGAAGAATGCTTAATTCCATACAATAATATGGTTCAATGTCTACACGCTCAATTCAAACACTTCTCTATCAAAAATATTCCTCAAAAAGATAATCTCCATGTTGATGTGATGGAAAGTGTGGCATTGATCTATTGAAATTAATAATGAGAAACTTATCTTCACTATTAAATGATTACAATCACCATTGGTATACCATGTTGATCTTATATCTCTATCATTTTTAGCCACTGCATATAGTAAAAAAGCCTTAGAATGGTTTTTTGATATTTATAATTTTTTGCACAAATCTATCATAGTAGATAATTTCACTATAAACAATATGAGTAAATTATAGATAAATGACCTCCATTACATCATCATCAATGAGGAATTATTTAAATGATCTTTTAATGGACACTTAATCTGATGTTTGACATCTGACAAAGCTAGGTTGGTCATCATCGAATGTGGTGGCCATTTTAGCAAGAAAGCAATCTCACACAAATTACTTTGGCAAGGATATTATTGGTCCTCCATGAAACCAAAATGTCAAGAATATACTAAACTATGTGACAAATGTCAAAACCATAGCAATATACACCATGTTCCTTCACAAAAATTATAACTTATTATATCCCCATGGCCATTCATGTTATGAAGATTTGATCTAATTGGTAACATCAACCTATAATCAATGGGGGACATAAATTTATCATTTCAACTATGAAATAATTTACTAAGTGGGTGGAAGCCATCCCATTACAATACACAAAATGAGAATATATATGTCACTTTATCATGACAAACATCAATTCTCATTTTGACCTACTAGTGGCCATCATTACAAATAATGAGACCTCTTTTATGAATAAAATAGTGAAGAAATTTTGTGTTAAATATAAGATTCGATACATGTTCTGTAATTCATACTACCCATAGGGTAACATTCAATAAAAATATATAAACAAGATAATTAACAATATCTTGAGCAAAATAGTTACCAAATTCAAAGATAATTTGCATAATCAACTCATTTATGCACTATAAACTTACCACACTAACATTTTCACACTGACAAGAATTACTCCTTATTCACTTGTTTATAGAACTGAAGTAGTTATCCCACAAGAATTAAAAATCCCATCCTTACAAGTATCCATAAAAGGACTTATCATAAATGACCAATATAGATAAAAGTATCTTCATGGATTAGAAAAGTTGGATCACACATAGGTCTAAGTCATAGAGCACCTCAAACATACCAGAAATAAATCCATCAAATATACATTAACCAGGTTCATAGCATAGAATTCGAAGTCAAAGATATCATTCTAAAAGAGAACCTTAGAAATGTTAATGCCAAAAAAGAGACATAAAGAAAATTCAAACCAAATTGGTTTGGTCTGTACTTAATTTTAGAAAATCTTAGTCCCAAGGTATACTACCTAACTTCACTTAACGGTAAGTAAACGAAGAATCCAATGAACATCATTCATCTATGGAGATTCTATATACAAACAACTCATAATTTAATTGTACATGGTTTATTCTATCTTGTTCCTTGTATGTAGTTTCATTTTCATGTTGCTTGTACATAGCTTATACTCAGATAACACAAAAAACAATATAATATGTTCAAAAATATAAAAAAATCAAATATTTACTCAAAAAGTATAAAATTTAGATTGTATGCATTTCCATGTGTGTATTCCTTTATTTTTGAGGTACTACATTTTCTATGTATTTAAGTGTAGTTAGTTTTATCATACATACATGATTCACTTGTTCCCTTCGAGTGTTCATAGATTACTATAGGACTCCGGTCCTCTACATAGATCCAAACTTTCTACTATCTAATTATTGGGGGCACATACATATATACACATATTCAACATTGATATATCAACCAATTGGGCACATCATACACACAACTTTTGGTTTGTCAAGTTATATATTTCTACACTCCATGTCATAGATTTTAAATTGATTATATCTTGATATTGATCATCCTTTACTACATTGATTTTTTTTCTGACTACTACTATAGACTCACATTATGTATATTTTTTCTCTTATATGGATCTGTACCACATTTTTATACATACTTTCATTTGAATCTTTACTAGTTTATATTTGATTGTATCTCTTTGTTTCTACATCTACTCAAGGACATTTGAATATACCATTATTTTATGGCTCTAAGCCAATTCCTTTCATTGTGTGTATGTTTTAGACATGTGCCCATGTCCTTGTGTGTGTTTCTTGGTTATGTATTCATAAATTTGAACATGTACTTATATGTGGATCTAGGCTAATATTGATTACTCTTTTGCGTATGTAGACATTTGAACATGTCCTTGTATGTGTGTTCTTTCTCAAACTTAGTGACATTTGATCATGTCCCTTAAATTGTGGCCCTTTGGCCTACTTTGTGTGCCTCATGTGTTTGGCTATATGATTTTATGTATACATCATGGCCATGATACTTGTCTCTTACTTGTTACATTCACATCCTATTGTGAACCCATGAGGGACCTCATGCATCTCCCCTTCCTCCTTGGGTGCTTTGATGGACATCATGCCCCATCCCACTAATTAGTTTACTCATATTTTCTATTTATACACATGCTTACATTATTATATCTATCTTGACAACTTTATGAATGCTATATTTAACATACATTGCATATTTCCAACTTATGCTCAGACTCTTTTACATTTTGATGTCATGTACACAAATCATATTGGTTTATCACATAGATATTATATATTTTCTAGTCTAACACACATGATGCATAAATTTTATTTTAAGTAAAATTATTGTAGAGGTTCAATAACTCACCTTAAAATAAGGGGCATTCACAGGGGTTTGTCATAAAAATCAGGCCATCCTAGTGCACTCAGAACATAGTTTTTAGCATGTAAACATAGATTACAGAGCTCAAAATCCATAAAATGTAGTTAAAAATAGTCACCATAGATCATTCTCAGTTTCCATAAAAAATAACACTTCTAGATAGTAATGAAATATACTATTAGAAGCATACTGTGTTATAGTCTACCCACCACACCATTGACTAGTAGCCTCAAAAATAAAAGATTTCAGAATTGTCAAAAATGTACATCAATAACAACTCAGATTTACATAGTTTTGGTCATAGATTATCAAATATGATCAATATATACTCTTTTTTTACATATAATTACATAAGTTTGCTCAAATTGATGGCATCATGTGCAACATGATCATTCTTATTTTAGTTTTAGATTATGCATAGACATAAATTATTATGACTCGATTCAAAATCCATATGCATAAATATTAAAATTTGGAGCATGTGCGTGGCACATTGTTCTCATATATTCAATTTTGCACTAGTTCTCTCATATGTAATGATAACTCTATGCCATTCTCCATGTTGTATACTCTAGACACCATATGCACTAGGTTTAAACCAGTTTTACATCATGATCATGCAAGATTGTTGCCTCATTTTGTCTACAATAGTTGGCATTCTAGAGTGGCCCAGAGCCTTTTTAACATTTTAGAGTTTTTGTGTGGCCCAGATCCATCTTACATAATTTTAGTTACATCACGTAGTTTCAGTTTTAGATACATCTACTACACATGAGTAGGCAATGATGGAGGCATAGCCTACTTGAGTTCTTATGCCATACACACATGGGGATCGAGAAAGCCATCAACCCAGTCCAATTTATTTAGTATTTGATCACAATCTACACATACATAGGATGTCACTAGGATTTTGCATTAGGTCATATACCCAATGAGGTGTATTCATTCATTTCCTCTCTCTCACATCTTTTTACTCATTTTTTGTCTTTTGCTTTTGATATTTTTTAAGGAATGATTCATACATATTTCATTTTCAAGACACATGATGGAGTATAATTCTTAGACTCAGACCAATATTCATAGGCTTCACCTCTTCAATAAATCTAGGTACATCTCTCTTTTCTTTATCTTAGTCATTTTGCTTTGCTACATTTATAGAATAAAAGGGGGGAATGTAGTTATCTACAATGTCATTTAGTGAAATAAGTGTCACTTGAGACCACCCTATCATTAACTTATCCCTAAACCTATCTTAAGGCCTCTTTTGATCATTTTCTAGCTTATATGTGTACTCAACCCATGCCTAGATATACCAAAAGCTGCATTAAGCCATCTCCTAGGCATCCCAAACCCTTGTTCACATGTACCAGCCACCTGAACAATAACATTACCCCTTTGGTTTATAGCACAATGCATTATTGGCAAAGGGGGCATCACTATTATTTGTTATCTCTTTCTACACCTAACAAATATATTTCCATTCCCCAAAACATCTTAAGGTTGGCTTAGACTCATTTCATGTCTTGAAAAACATCAAAACACTATATAAAGACCACTCTCATTCTTTCATCCCTTAGATGGTAATTATCAAGAACAAGCTCAAAAATAGTTGTGCAAATTAGGGTTATTGATCCCTATTTACCCTATTTTTGCATATACTCATCTACAACCTAGAGCTTAGTTTTACTCAGATTTATAGTTTCAAGTCACACTCAAAGCATTCAAAGTATTATTTATACTCATGAATACTAGTATCACTCTCACTTGTACCAGCACTTAGATTGGGAGAACTACATTGGGCTTAATCCCCTTTTGAGGTATTGGTATGTAGGCAACACTCAACACATGGAGTGTTGAGGTCATGTTCAACATACCCTACTAACACCACTCTTCTTATATTTGTGTTCTTCAAAACCCTAGCAAGCATGGAGGCATAGGGTTCCATAGTCAAATTAGTAAAAACAAAGAAAAGATGATGATCTACATCTTAGTTTCATAGGCACAAGCTTCCTAGAAAAAATTGAAGGTCTATCCCAAGTGTCAATATTTTATCTACACATGGTCAATAACATAGCACAAAAGATCAATATTGTAGTGCACTATTGGCAAAGAGGGTTGCATTACCATCCGAAGGGGATTCTGACACCTATTTTCAACTGAAAACACTATGCCATATTCTTGCGTCACTTTCTAGCCTACCACTTATTTTATTCACTCATGTTTTCCAATTAAGTATACCATTTTTAGTCCATTACTATTTATAGGATAAGAAAAAAAATCAATCATTATAAAAATTAGTGGCCATTGATACTACAATAATTTATTCCCTAATTTTTATTACTCAACTCTTTTATCTACTTGGGATTTTACATTAATTTCCAAAATAGTTAAATCAAATATAAGTAACTTAAAAAATAAAACAAAATCTTATAAAAGAAAAAAATTACCATGTCGATGTGTAACCTACAATGGCCATTGATGGTGGTGGTGGTGAAGTGTAATAGTGTGAGATGTTAATGATGTCTATACAAAGAAAAAAATTGACCTAAAATTGTACATCTATTTGATTAACATATAAGAGTTATTCTTTCTTATTTGATGAGACAATAAAAAAATTGTGATATCTTAGACATATTATCGAGTTAGATTCCATTTATTTTTTCTCTAGATTTTGTTCCTTTTTGAACTTGATGTGATAATGCAACTAAATTAAATCCATCCATCACTCTTTAGTAAAAACTTAATGGAAAAACACTTCAATTAATCAATGTAATATGTGACAAATCTGAAATACACACTTCAAAATTGATATCTTTTAACCCTTTTAAAATGAAAAACACACTTTCATTAAATTAAAAAACAAAGGTAATAAGTTGAGCCCACTAAGTAGAACCTCCATTATAAATAATTCTTCTTTCTCAAGGCAATAAAGAGAGTTTAGATCTGATTCTTTTTGGAAGTAAAATCTATTAAAAATAATGTATGTCACTTTCATTTATGGTCTCTAGTGGTCAAATTTGAAGGGCTAGCCTTCATTTCAAGCTGAAGGGTATTTATGAATCCAACCCTTCGGTGATGAAAAGTTGTAAAAATAGTTTCCCTTCAATTGATAAGTGTAAATTTAAATGCCCTTTGATTGACAAGAGTAAATTTTGTACACATGTCACTAAAATTATGAAGTAAATAAACTTTGATTTCAATTTATTGGGGATTTGAAATTAGGAATGATTCAAACTTAAAAATAAAATACTTAATAAAATTTTGAAAATACAACCTACAAAATTTATTCAATGAAATTATAGCATTCACCCAAAAGGGTACATCAATCATAATTCATAACATATTAACTTTATACAAATCAAATGTACTTCTATTTTCTAATAATGAGCTAAAATTAAATATTTAGATCACAAAACTGGATTGAATAAGATCTAAGTATGCAATGTTACACTTAAAATATTAACTCAAATATTCATAACTTTCATATCCAACCAGTTCATTTCATGATAATTCTTTTGATGTTAAGACCTAGTCTATGCACCACCTAAGCCCATCCATAAATGGGTATATAATCCCTACCCACCCCAACCATCCATTAGAGATGGAAGTAGGAATGTAATAGACAACTTAGAGAATAAAACTAAAATAAAAAACATGATGCAAAATAGTGTTGGGTGAATATTTTGTCGATCAACGTACTGATAAACAAAATAGGTCTGATCATGCAAATTAGGAAGATTGGTTGGCCAAATGTGTAGGTTTACCACATCAAAAGGGGACTAATCTTTCCTCTCATCAAGGGGAGGTTCCCTATATATATATATATATATATATATATATATATATATATATATATATATATATACAAAAAATAATACTTAAGGGTAGGATAAACCATCCATCTCTCTTTTTTCAGAGATGATGCATGCCAATCAAAGGAGAAATCTTAAGGATAATGATAGAAAGCACTCCTCTTCTTTTAGAAGTACCATTGAACAAACCACAAGAATCTTCCTGGTAGTAATTGCAAAATGTAACCAAAGGTGTAGTAACCAGCAAATTGAGATGTAGCTCAAAGTCTCCACCTCAATTGCCCAAGAGTGAGATACGAAGGACAATGAGGGTACAAAGTCATCCAAAGGTCTTTTAGACAAAAACAAAAATAAAACACCCTAAAGACAATTGTGGGGGCACAAAGTCTCTCCATAGTTGGCTTCAGGACACCTTTCTGACTACTTTCACTAATCTTGCTTATTGAATTAAAGGAATAGAAAATATATTAAGGAAAAAGACATAAGAACAGTTTCCCCAACAACAAAGTTATCACAACACAAAGTTTGAAAAGTCACTTTCTTTCTTATTCCAATAACAAAATATGATCAACAATATGAGCTCAAAGTCTCAGTAATGCCTTTCAATTTGGGCAGAGTTTAGTTTTTGATAATCAGAGAGAGAGATCCCTAAAACAATAAAAGAGAGTCCCTTATATAGCCTCTTTAAGAAGGAATTGGGAACAATAACATATCATGTTGCATTGAATTTTGTTAAGAAGACATGCTAGAATTTGGGGGCATTTACCCATTTGCTTTTTTCAATGTAGAGAAACAGGTCACGCCATTGAATGTTTGCATCCTTCAATGTCCACCTGGCAATCTGCTTCTAGAAACATATCTAATGCGTAAATTTTTTTGGTCGTTCTTCATCATTCCTCTTTTTCTAGTTATTTGAATCAAGTTTTTGGTTCAATTCAATGTTTTATTCCTTAGTCACTTTCTGCTGGTCTTTAGCAATTGATGCCTGACACATTCTATTGCAAAATAGACGAAGACACGTGGCAACTTCCACGGGACTCTGAGAGATGCTTATTGATATAGGATTTGAAACCTATTAGAAACTCAAACTTGTGGGTGCAGACACTTGTCGCTCTCTATGGAGTTACAATGAAAAAGATGGTAGCTTCTGCTTGTCTTTTGAGAATTCTACGGAGGATGACACTTGGTGCGCTCCCGCTTGCTTTAGTAGCTTAATGAAGGCTCTCTACAATCCTTACTTAGCAAAAGAGATTTAAAGAAAGAAACTGTAGATTTTGACACGTGGTGGCTTTTGTCAAGCTTTTAGTTTCCTTTGAAAAGTCTTCAGGACTTATATTAGTTTCCTATGGAAGATGACACATGGTGACTTCTGCTACATTTGATGAGAGACATGTGGCATGTTCCATTGCTTTGATGAGAGACACATGGCATGTTATGATGCTTTGAAACTGTGTCTCAATAGATGACATGCGGTGTCATCCACTACATTTTTAAGATGACACATTGCACTTTCCACTGTGACTTTTTGAGGGACACGTGGCAGCATTACAGGTTTTCTACTTCTTTGAACTTTTCCTTCAGAGAAAAAGTCTAAAGAAATTCTTTTAGACAATTTATCTGAAGGAATTGTCTCTTTATCACTTTTGCTACAGGAACTTTTCTGAAGGAAGTCCATTTGCTCTTTTGGCCTTTGAATTGGTCCATTTGCTCCCTTCCTGCCCTCTTCAAGGGCTATTTGAGCTCCAAATTGGCCTTTCAGGTTTTTGCAACGGTCCACTTTAGCTTCTGAGTGCCCTCCGAAAGGGATGTTTGTCCTTTGGTTTTTTCTTTAGTCAATTTTTTGTGAATCACAATAGGTGACACATGGCAGCATCCATTGTGAAATAGGTGAGGACACGTGGCAACATCTGTTGAACTTGTAGAAGCTTTAGACGCCTTTTGAGTGTCCTGTAAAAGATGACACATGGCGGCTTTCGTTGAGCTTTTAGAAATACTAAATAAACACTTGAGACTCATTTTAGATTCATTCAAATGTTGACACATGGTAGCTTCCATTGCATTTTAGAAACACTATAGTTTCATGCGAGACTCATTTTGATTCATGCAGACGATGCCACTTGGTGTGTTCTAATTAACTTACAAAGGACACGTGGCAGCTTTCATGGCTCTTAGAAATAAAGTGAAATGAGGCTCAGAAGATGACACTTGGTAGCATCCACTGTGCTCTATCAGGATTTTATTTTGATCTATTTGTTTCCTTCCTTAGTCACTTTTGCCACAAAAATTCCCTTCGCAAGGGCACTTGTGTCTTTGACTCTTGGGGCACTCTTTTGAACTTGTCGCTTGAACCGACCGATTGAACAAACTTTGGTTCAATGGTTCAATGGTTCATTCCCCTATTTCTATTGACCACTTGAACCAAGATTCTTTGAAACAAGCCTCATTGAACCCGTTGAACCTTGAACCCATTGAACCTTTGTGTCGAACTAGTCTTGAAAATGACTAAGTGTCAGAAACTTGTCCTTTTGATTGAAATTGCTTGTAGAAACCTTTAAACCTATTGAACCATTAGTCCTTTGACTGAAAGATCTTGAATAATTCCCAATTTTGAAATCTTAGAACAATTTTTTGAAATGGGAAGAGATATTTTGGTTTTGCAAGACCAAAATAGCTTATATGTTATCCTAAAAATGAGTGACATTTTTTAGGTACAACAAATAGCATCATGTTTTTATTTTTACTTGTATACACCACCTTTTCCATTACACAACAAACTTCCAAAACCAACCTAGCTCATTACTATTACATCTGCACTTGCCACCCAATCCAACAAGAAGAGAATTAGCAATACCTATTTATAGTCTATTAATAAAACAATGTACACATATAAATATAAATGTTGTATTAATGACTATTAATAGTTTTAAATAATATTTAAATATTCAATGTAAAAAATAAAGTAATTATCAAATATAAATGTAAATGCTAATGCCCTTCTTATTGAATTAGTATTATAAATATATAAAACCAAACTTGTTGTAATTACCAACTTTGATCTCATTATAAATTAATTACCAATTCTAATCTCACTTTAAAATAGTCTTACAAATATATATATATATATATATATATATATATATATATATATATATATATATATATAGATATATATTACTTAAAATAGTTTATAATCATTAATACAATGTTTACATTTTTATATTTTTTATTACTGAACTATGAATAGGTTCTGCTAATGCCCTTCTTATTTAATTAGTATTGTAAATATATAAAACCAATCTCACTATAATTACCAATCTCACATTAAATTTAATGAATTTGGTATTAGGCTGCAAGTTTAGGTGACCTAATTGTGACATACCTTTAAAACTAGTGCTGCGTATTAATTTTGCACCACCATCTTCTTTCCATTTAGGCCAATGCCAATTTATTACAAAACATAACTATCCATACCAACAATCAAATAAAAATATAGGATAGAGGACTCAAATATAAAAATGGTTAAAAAAGAGTAGAAAAACCTAAGTCCATCCATTGGTGGGTAATAAGGTATCCCTACCCACCCCAACCATCGGTTGGGGATGGAAGTAGGAATGCAATAACCAACTTAGTGCATACAACTAAAACCAAAAATGTGATGCAAAATAACATCATGCTTTTATTTTTACTTGTATACACCACTTTTGCTAGTGCACAACAAACTTCCAAAACTAATCTAGCTCATTACTTTTACATTTGCACTCAATCCAACAAGAAGAAAATTAACAATCCTGGTTTATAGTCTAGTAATACAACACATAAATATAAATATTGGATTAATGATTATACTAGTCTTAATTAATATTAAATTTAATTCTAATCAACTTTCACTTCACTTAAAGAATGTTGCTCACTAAAAGTATGAAGCATACAAGCTTGGATTCTAATTTCTTATAAAATGATTCAATCACACAAATAAAATATCTATTTGTTTAACTTATACTACTGGTTTCAAATTCTATTCAATTTTTTTTTTTTGATACTACAACTATTGTGAACTTTTTTTTTTTCTTATATTCTTCTATTCCAAACTATTGTAGTTATGGATCAATTGGTCTAGAGGAAGAGGCCTTCGTACCTTTATATGCTTCCATTCATCATAAATAACATTTTAATCTACCTCACTTAGAGCATGAGGTGCACAAAGGGAAAGAAACATTAACATATCCAATATTTTCAAAAAAAGTCTAGATCGATCATCATTCTTTATCCTGTTTAACTTTGAAAAACCTCTTTCACATACTATCATGCTCACTGGAATAACAAGAGTAGCTTGTCATAGCTGCATGAAATATGAAAACCCTTCAAACCGTTTAGGTTCACCTCCATAATGATCCCATGCTCCAAACATATATTTTTTTGGGTATTATTTATAAATATTACAAAGAAATTCATCCATCTCACTTAAATATTTGTTAGTATCTACAATAGGTGAGTTTCCAACACTAAATTTTTCACATAAACATGTTACCCATCTTTTTTTTTAATGGTCTCTGTCATCCACCTCATCATAATAATTATGATGACTGAAAAACTTAACAATATTAAATATAGGCAAATCTGTGAACTTTGCATCTAGAGAATCAATAACTTTCATTATAAAACTTTTTTCCAATTCAATGTAATCATATATTGTCCTTAATCTTTGTGAGTTAGGCAAGCTCTCAAATCTCAATGGATGTATATGTATTTTACCTGATCCATCTAAAAACTCAAGAGTTCCTCCTTGTGCTCTATTTAAACAAGATGAAATATGTATTGTACCTACCTCAAATATGTCTCTTTGAGATCTCCTACGAAGCATCTCAATAGTAATATATAAGATAGTTCCAATGGAATAAGTAATGTCAACATGTTCATCTTAAAACTTTGTATTGAACTTATTTAACTCAATAAATACATCTGCAAGTAAATGGATGCAAAATTGTACTTAAATCTTTTTTTCCAAATCATACATTTTGTATCCTCTAACTCCCAATCTTTCAACAATATAGGCATGAGTTTGACAAGCTTTTCCATGACCTTTCCTCTAGAGACCCACCTAATTTGATGAATTTGTAACACCTCCAACTGACTAATTTGAAATGAGTCCATTAGATCTCTTAATACTCCATGTCTTTTATCAAAAATTTCAAACCATGAATAAATTTTATTTGTAAATTTATCAATAAATTGTAGCTCTAAAAAATAAGATGATGTATCATTTATTGCTAATGCTTCTCAATGAGCTATACAATGAATATCTATTAATTGAGGAGCATATCTATGAAGCTTAATGATAAGACTTCATGAATACGACTCATATTAGAAGCCCCATCAGATCTAAAACCAACTAATTTTGTCAATGATAAATTCATCTCTACTAAAAACCTATCACAACATTATACATAGATTGAGTTGTTCCATCCTTTATTTGAAGGAGGCGTATACATTTTATTGCACATTTACCTCTTCCTTCATTTATCAAATATGTAATGTAAACTATCAAATGTTTTTGTATAGTTTGATTAGTAATTTCATCAACTAAAATTGAGTAAAATGGACTATGAAAAATCTCATCTTTTAACTTTTTCCAATATACCTCCTTTGAAGCTTGTAGAAACTCTTTTCTAGATGTGGTATTTATATATGCAGAGTATTCATCTATTAGAGGCATGTGTGGAGTGACTTTATACTATTCAAGTCACAAATTAGATTATAGACTGATAAAGGTAAATCATGTATGGTAAAAAAATACATATTTTTTATAACAAAAATGATTCTTTCCTTTTCAACATATACCATTAGTTCTATATGTTTGATTATTGAAATACTACTTCATTTGCTTTCGCCCTCCAAAAGTTGGAAAGTAAATTTATGAGCCTCTAATTCTCTATGAATTTTAAGAGTGCTAACTTGAAGGGTGGTACTGCCATCTTTATCAAATGGAGTCTCTCTATTATAGTTTACACACCAATAATA